>JAIPMN010002940.1:0-14769 GCA_020650975.1 Apostichopus californicus | reverse complement strand
CAGAGTACGATGGGATACAGGTACCATCATAGCAGAAATAGCTGTCTGGATCACAAGTACCTGAAATATAAGGATATATTGGTATATCATAATCTATATATATATAATTAATTAAGTGTGACTCCATAACTGTTTCAAATAACAAACGCGCGTTTATATAATATTTTCTTTATAAGGCTAGTAAAACACATGAGTATATTAAAATTGTTCACACTTTCGTAACTATCTCGTTTCAATTTGTCAGTGGTATTTGAAAACATGGTAAGTTCGTCTGTAATTAGCATTGAAGGAAGTTATGTCAATGTACAATCAAAAGCAATGCAACAAACATATGTAATTTTTACGATAAACCTCATTTCTGACTTAGTTAAATCACCATAGAATTGTCCTCGATAATATTCACCAATATTTACGTTTAATTGGTCGTGTCATCTATCTATACAGACCACTGTTGTCATGGATTTGTTCAAATGCACAAAATAATTAAGTCAACGAGTGGAAGGCTTACTTGTTTGACAGTTTTCTCCATTTTCGTCCTCATTTCCTGCACAGTCGATAATTCCATCACAAAGCCAGTAATCTGGTATGCATGAACCATCATCACACTGAAACTGTGCCGAGGAACAAGTTGCTACAAGAAAACAAGAAATAAAATAAAATTTTGTACGGCTGCTAGTTCTGTTTCACAAGTTAACTTTTTCACAAAGTTAAAATAAACACAGTGAACAGCAAAGGCACAGGAAATCATTACAGTTTAATTCAAACAAGTTTTTCTTGTATCGGTTTATCATTTCTCTTTGTTGAAAATCATGTCTGTATGTCAACAGAGAATCCAATAAATTTGAAAAGAATAAATCATTCTACAAAGGAGACATAGTAGTTTTAAAGGCACTTGGCTGACACGAGCAGGAACCGACTTCGATGCTTTACATAGGTCACGATGACCACGCAGCACGAAAGCTCGCTGAAAGGTATGAGAGTATCACATACATGAATTGTATGGTGCTCGTGCGTTGTTCAATAACTGGAAATTGGATTGCATTATACAAGATACATTTTAATTTTGCAAAGGAGAGGACAGAATTCTCGTCTTAGAGTAAACTAACTAATAACTACTTTTTTGCACATAGGACCCATGCAATTTACTAGAGCCCTTAATAAATAAACATACATAAGCGTGGTGTATTACGGACGGTAAAAGTGGTATAGAGAGATGCGAAATCAAATAAACAAATTTATGTTCTATAAATTATCCAATAATGCATATATTTATTTCTTACCAGAGCATCCATATTCATCTTCTCCATAGTAACAGTCATATAAACCATCGCAAACAGAGTACGATGGGATGCAGGTACCATCATAGCAGATATAGCTATCTGGATTACAAGTACCTGAAATAAAAGGAAATATAGGTATTTCATAGTCTATGTATATAATTTATTAAGTGCGACTCCATAACTGTTTCAAATAACAAAGACGCATTTAGATAACATTTTCTTCACAAGGCCAGTATAACACATGCGTTTGTTAAAATTGGTCGAACTATCTAGGTTTAGTCTGTTAAACAAAGGTAGAGGAACACATGGTAATTTCGTCTAATTATTAATGAAGAAAGCTATGTTAATGTACAATCAAAAGTAAGGCAGCATTATAATATGTAACTTTAACGATAAACCTCATTTCGGACTTAGTTGAATCGCAATAGAATTGTCCTCGAAAATATTCACCGTTATTTACGTTTCATTGATCGTGTCATCTATCTATAAAGACCACCGTTGTCATGGAGTTGTGCAATGCACAAAATGATTAAGTCAACGAGTGGAAAGCTTACTTGTTTGACAGTTCTCATAATTTTCGTCCTCATTTCCTGCACAGTTGACAATTCCATCGCAAAGCCAGTAATCTGGTATGCATGAACCATCGTCACACTGAAACTGTGCTGAGGAACAAGTTGCTACAAGAAAACAAGAAATAAAATAATATTTTGTACGGCTGCCAGTTCTGTTTTCATAAAGCTACGTGCATAATGGTTTATAAATCTACACAGTTATCATTATAATCATTACACAATACTACCGTGAATACACTTAACTGTTTTTACATTACCAGACACACCTTACAAATATGTAACTCGCGATGATTGTAAGTCTGAATGAATCAAATCGATCTATGCAAACTTTAAGTTAGTCTGTTTATTGGCAATGAAGGAAGCTATGTCAATGTACAATCAATAGCAGTCGCTTGGTTCCAAGCTTGCTATGCCTAGGGATGGCAGTGGGGTTAAACGCCTAGCGTCTTTCAAAATGCCCCTTATGGCACGCGTCTCACATAGCCTCTGGTAACCAAGTCCAACTCCTGGCCTTTTCGTGGCGGAACTGTTTCCACTGACAGGAGAAAGGGCGAGGGCGAGTTTATCTGGCGCCAGAAATCCAGTGCTTCGGGTAGGTGGGGCTCGTCATCCCTGGAGGGTAGCTCACCTAGGAGAAGGAAAACTTTGTTTTCAAACCCGGGTAGGTGAGGCTTGTCATCCCGGGAGGGTAGCCCACCTAGGAGAAGGAAAACTCTGATTTCAAACCCAGGTAGACGGGGCCTGTTAACCTGGGAAGGCCACTCATCTAGGAGAAGGGAAACTTCAACCTCAAACCTCCGCTGCCTTGCGGCATACTCTATTTGGGAAAGGCTTCAGGAGTAAACCTCTAAGAAAAATCTGGAGTGGAGCCCCTAAGGCGGTTGGTTCATCGTCTTCGATTTCCTTCCGGCAGTTCCTGCAACCAAGCTGATGCCAGACGTACTGCTCTGCTTTCCTCTGGACGACATCGGCGAGGAAGAGAGGGGGATCCTGTCGCATGGGCAACCCAGGATCTCCACAGACTTGCCCAGGCTTTGCGCCATGGAGAGGCTACTCCATTCTTGGATTCCCAAGAGCACAACACGGAAGACAGCAGTTACGGGTTATAAATCTATTCTCGATTGGCGTAGGGAAGGATGCCACGGGTTGTCTTTGACGGTGGGAGGAGCATCGCGTTCCATTGATTAGCTACTGCCCGCCTCAAGCTGGGCAGCCCCCAGTCAGTAAGGTGCTAATCCGCCACGGTCTGCCTGCTCCTTTGGGTGCATGGAGCTTAGAGTGCTTGCGCTTGACAAGTGGACTGTATACAGTGTACCTAACAACATAAGAAACATTACAAAGAAGTTTCCAGCACTTCGACTAGCAAGCTGGAATGTCAGAACAATGATGCCAGGTTTTTCTGACGACCTACTGCAGATTTTCGACAACCGCAAGACAGCAGTTATTGCTGATGAGCTCTCCAGACTGAAGGTGGACATTGCAGCACTCCACGAGACCAGACTCGCTTATGATGGAGTATTACAAGAGAAAGAGTACACCTTCTTCTGGAAGGGAAAGAAGCAAGACGAGAGGCGTGAGTACGGGGTTGGTTTCGCTGTCAAAAGAACTCCCCTACCGATGATAGAACCACCAACAGCTGGCTCGAAGAGACTGCTTAAACTCCGCGTCAACACCACAACTGGTCCAGTCAACCTTGTGTCTGCTCATGCCCCCATCCTCGCCTCCAACCAATATGCAAAAGACCAGTTCTACAATGAGCTAGACGAACTCACTGGAAAAATACCGCAGAATGAAGACCTCTTCCTCCTGGGAGATTTCAACGCTAGAGTTGGCACCAACCACCAAGTATGGCCAACATGCCTGGGTCACCATGGCATTCGGAAGCTAAACGAGAATGGTCAGCGACTGCTAGAGCTATGCTGTGCCAAGGGGATTTGTATTACAAACACTTATTTTAAGCACAAAGATAAACACAGAGTCTCGTGGATGCATCCCAGATCGAAGAAATGGCATCAACTTGACCTAGTAATTGCCCGAAGAAATCGCATCCAAGATGTAAACTCCACTCGGATCTATGATAGTGCTGACTGTGACACTGATCACTCCCTCGTCATCAGCAAGTTAATTCTAAAGCCAAAGAGGCTGCACCATTTAAAGCCGAAAGGTCTCTCGAAGATCAACATCGCCCACACCGGAAATGCAGAGAGAACACAAGAATTCATCTCTCTGGTCAATGAATATCCGCCCTGCCGATCCGGAGAAATCTGCGGAATCCAGGTGGCACCATCTCAGCTCTACCATCCATAAGTCTGCAATCCAAGCATATGGGATGAAAGAAAGAAGGAATACTGACTGGTATGATGCCAATCTGTCTGTTATGGAACCGGCAACTACAGCCAAACGACAGGATCTCATCAAATGGAAGCAGAACCCCAGTACTCGAAACCTGAGCTCTCTGAGGAAGGCAAGATGTGAAAGCCAAGCGATCGCTAGAAAATGTGCAAACGACTATTGGCTTCAGCTATGCTCATCCCTTGAACAGGCATCTGCCACCGGTAACATCAGAGTTATGTATGGCCCAGCTGTGAAGAAAACAGCCCCGCTGAAAGCTAAATCAGGTCAAGTCATTACAGACCGCAGAAAACAGATGGACAGATGGGTGGAGCATTACTCTGAGCTCTACTCTACAGAGAACACCGTTTCAGAGGAAGACATCAACAACATTCCAGCCCTACCAACCCTGGACGAACTCGACAAAGAGCCCACCACATCAGAACTAGAAAAAACCATCAATGGTTTGGCGAGTGGTAAAGTCCCAGGAAATGATGTCATCCCTCCCGAGATCATCAAGAAAGGGAAATCAGCTCTCTTGCCCCACCTTTGGGAACTCCTCTGTCTCTGTTGGAAGAAAGGTGAGGTGCCGCAAGATATGAGAGATGCCAGGATCGTAACTATTTTCAAGAATAAAGGTGACCGGAGCGATTGTAACAACTATCGAGGAATCTCCCTCCTGAGCATTGTTGGCAAGCTGCTCGCCAAGTTGCACTCGACCGACTACAGATATTAGCAGATCGTGTCTACCCAGAATCACAGTGTGGCTTCCGTTCCGACAGATCCACCACCGACATGATCTTTTCCGTGAGACAGTTACAAGAAAAATGCAGGGAGCAGCGTCAACCATTGTACCTAGCATTTGTTGACCTAACCAAGGCCTTTGATCTCGTCAGCCGCAGCGGACTCTTCAATCCACACCCGGCATGATGGCAAGCTGTATAATTTGGCCTGATTGCGTGCAAAGACCAAAATAACCCGTGTCTTGATAAGGGAAATGCTGTTCGCTGATGACGCAGCCCTCGTCAGTCACACCAATGATGGCCTTCAGCGACTCAAGGATCAATTCACCAATGCTTGCAAAGAATTTGAATTGACCATCAGTATCAAGAAAACAGAGGTCATGACACAGGATACGCCCATCCCTCCCACCATTTCAGTCAACGATTCCAGGCTTGAAACAGTTGACAACTTCAGATACCCTGGGCTCTATAATATCGAGTAATGTGAGTCTGGACGCTGAGATTAATGCTCGCATTGGGAATGCAGCTGCAGTGATGTCCAAGCTTCAGAAGAGAGTGTGGGAAAACAAAAATTTTACACTAAACACCAAGATGAAAGTCTACCAGGCTTGTGTCCTCAGCACCCTTTGCTACGGTAGCGAAGCCTGGACTACATATGCCAAGCAAGAGAGCAAGTTCAATGTCTTCCACATGAGATGTCGTCGCAAGATACTGAGCATTACATGGGAAGACAAAGTCACCAACAGCAAGGTCCTCAGCAAGGCGAAGCTATCAACCATCTTTGCAATGCTCAGTGAACGCCGCCTGCGCTGGCTTGGTCATGTCCATCGAATGGAGGAGTGTCGTATCCCCAAGGACCTCTTGTATGGACAGCTGGAATGTGGCTCCTGTCCCAGAGGCCGCCCCCATCTACGATACAGGGACTCGTGTAAGAAAGATCTTCAGTCAGCAAACATCGACATCAACAGCTGGGAGGATTTAGCATCACAACGCTCAGCCTGGCGTTTTGCACTTAAATCAGGAGTAAACAGAGCTGAGGAAGACCTTTGCAAGAAACGGGCATCCAAGCGAGAGAAGAGGAAGGCATCAGTCTCACCACCTGACACTACTTTCATCTGCGACACCTGCACGAAAGACTGCCACTCCAGGATTGGCCTTTACAGTCATCGCAGATCGTGTGCTTTAGCAGCAAGGCGCAACCCATCGTCTTCTGAGACGAACGGAGGCCAATGAACTGAATGAATATCCGTCGCATACCTAGTAATTTAGTAGACAGTTTCCATTTTGACACTGAAATCGGTTTGGCCTACATGTAGTAGCTATGGATAATGCAAACCTAGTAGTAATCATTCCTTTACTTTCTTTGATCAATGAGAACAAATTCTGTATCACTCCAGATGCAATTTACTCCTAAATATGCCCATTGAAAGATATTTTCGTATTTGTGGTTAGCCATTAAGAAACCGTGTTTATATATGGTCAATAACTATGCAAAACGCATGGGACGACATCATTTTGAAGCAATCAAATTAGTTTTCTCTCAATTATTGGCGAAAATCAGCATGATTACTCAAGTGTAATTTATACTGAATAAAATTATGAACACCTTTCAGTTACTGTTTACATACGTGTGATTACAAACTTGTCGGGGCAACGAAATGTAGATAATCAAATCAAATACATCATTATTCGAAGAGTAACCTTCATGTTGTGACAAGAAAACTATACTAAACTGTATCTTAGTTATAGATCAGCTGGAATCAATCATATTTATGTAACATGAAAATTGACAAGTTAAGGATATGAAGTAAATTATTGTAAAAGTCATGTAAGTTAATGGGTTAGTTAATCCTTCCATATAATGAGGCAATGAATGGATGCTTTTTGTAAATTGCAACAACTAAAATGGTTTGATATTCCATATTTTACTTTACATGGTGCGTAGTCACAGATCCAACGTTCTTGAAAGGCGGTGAGACCGGTAGCGGTAGATACCATAATGACTACCGAAATAGCGATGCATTAGAAAACATTATTGCGAAGTATCACATACCCACGTGGTAAGCATGCTTCATTTTACCACATAGTTTGAATAAACAATATGATTGTAGCCAATTTATAGTTTTAAATCAGAATTATGTTTGTAGCTATCTTTTAGTTAACGAGAGAGAGAGAGAATCACAAGTGGGTCCCCTTCATGGATCTTACCCTGGTGTTATCACTGTGTTTTTATAAGTGTAGTGGATAGTGGCGTAATTGTAACAAAATGTACAAGAGCAATGGTACAATTAATATATTTACACAACATTATTTATTATCTCCGTTGTCGTTTCTCAGTTACTGTACCTTCACAGTGTGGTTCATCAGGGGGTATCCATTCTCCATGCAGGCAGAAGGCAGTAGACGGACCCACTAGATTGTATCCACTTGGACAGAAATACCATAGTGATGTTCCGCTATCGTAGGTATCAAGATCAGGTGTAGGAATCACATTTGCGTCATTTAGAATGGGTGTCGAGCATTGCGCAGCTGTTTATATAAAACAAAGGTTTCTTTCATTGAATTTGCGACATTTTCACTGAATGGAACAAACATGAACGATGAATACATTATATACAAAGATTATTGTCGTTGTGAGACTGATTTTAATGTCACTTGTATGCCTAGCTCGTCATATTGTGGGCATTTATCGTTACTTTACTGTCGCACAAAGATAGTATAACCGTGTATAAATAATGGTGAAAGATGCACTGGTATGATAACAGTTATCGATAAATATAACAATAAAACAAAGAAGACAACTAAGTGGACTGGACAATGCCATTTGTACGACAGAGAAAGCAGATCAGAGGTAATCCGTGAAGTATTAGAATTCTAAAATAATTATTGAAAGACATTTCAAAGTTGTTTTCAAGACCATCCAAGATATTCTCAGATATTTAGGAACGTTTACTTGGACAATTAAATCTCTCAGAATGCTCAGAGCACGGAGATAAAATGATAATTCAATTTTGTATAATAGTAATCATTGTAAAGTCATTTACAAGTAAGGATATTTGACAGTGAAAACACATTACATTATTAACTTCATGTCATTTTCCTCTTTAAAACAGTAGTAATGAGCTCTGAACATTCGGTTCCTTGTTTTTTTTTTTATAATTTAGAGATAGACAGAATAACGATGATCGACTCGTGGCCAAGAGCTTGCATATTTTAACCGTACGAGAATACGACTTCCGTCATATTTAAAGATTTGCTAGAATGCAAGATCATTCTATTTAGTACAATAGGATATTGAAATCTGCTAAAATCTGCAGACTTTGTACGTAAGGTAATAAAACACTTGCCTTCATTGGTTTATTTGTTCTGTTCTGGTTCAACGTAACGTATGTGTTAAGACCAATGTTATGGAATTTCTAGAGCCCTACATATTGGACTTAACAACCAAAATTGTACTTGAAAACGGTCCACTTTACGAAACCATACTTCAAGGATTGCCACCTGAAATATACGGCTTCTTGAAAATATCATTCATAAAAGCATAACGGAATGTAAACTTGCACTGAAGTGAACCAGAAAAACAAGGCTTATGTGTAATCTGCAATAAGTACATATTGTTCACGACTTCGCAATTGGGAACTGCTTGCATCTAATAATAGTATGGTGACATGCGATTATACCAAACGTGCTTGTAAACAATACTGCCCTCAGCACAGCACAATAATAATAATTATAATAAATATATATATAACATAATATATATGTATAACATAATATACTGGATTCTACTAACGGCAAACTGGTACATCATCTAATGCTCCGTTGTTGCAGGTGACAATGAAAACATCAGACGAACTCTCGAGACCACATCTAATCGCTTCTGAAGTTCCATGGGGAATACGTTGCGTAGTGAACTGGTCAATGAAAACATAGTTGGACGGCAGTTCGCAGGACACTACAATGTAATAGGTCAACAAATAGTACTAAATACTTCACAATATCTTACTCAGGAATGTTTAGCACTTATTTGTTCACCGATATAGTTATTGCTGTGTAAAAATGGACTCCGTTGATCACACCCTATATTTTGATGGTATGCATTGTTTAATTCAAAACCAAAAAATAAAAAAGGAGTAGTAATATCCTTATAGCAGCTAAAGATCTAAATGCAATAAAAAACAGTAATATTATATCATATTAAAAGTTCTATGTTATGAATAAGATATGAAATGTATTCAATAGATTTCAAGGTCGCAACATAAGTATCTCAATGAGACTGAAATGTTACCCATATCACAAGACCGACACCAGATATAATACATGGATTAAGTTAATATTTCAGACTAGCTCATCATACTCGACATGTTGATGTTAACCCAACTAGATTTAAAGAAGGATGCAGTATACTGAATGAATGATTGTAAATTTATTAAATTATCGACTGACTACTTATACATGCGAACACTTGTAAATACGTTTACATTTTTATATACTTCTAATAGAATAGCTCACCAAAACATTGGAACTGAGAGTGGTCTTCCCAAACGCCATCTTCACAGGAGACAACAGCTGAACCAGTACCAGTAAAATTTTCAGGACACGAGTGGGACGCGAACTCACCGTCCATCATTATATTTGTTTCGACTCCATCAGGATTCGTAACAATGGCGTTCGGCCCGGCGTCAGTAAAGCATGGTGCTGTATGTTCAAATTAATTTGCAATTATTGTAACATAAAATGAATTTACTGGAAATATATTGATAATAGATCGTTGTAAAGTGTGTTGAACATGTCGGCCCCAAAATAGTTGAAGATTATGAAGCTTTTATAATAAATTACATTATGATATCGGTAAATCACCTGTCCAAACTCAGAAAGATGGGAGAGTCAGGAGTGTATTATTGCTCAAACCATAATATTTCAACAAAGAATGCCCTCCATGTCAGAGCTAAATCATTCTGGCGGAACCTTTTAGTTAGCACAAGAGCCCATGCAATAGAACTTTAAAGCTTCCATTTAATGTGCCCTATAACCGGTTGAATTTACTTATGCTCCTCGACATTCCGACAAAAAGTCGATATGTTTTACTTGACATTTCGATGAAATTTTAAGAGAAACGGACAAATTTTCAGAAATAAGTAAAATGTTGATATAGAGTCAACATTTTGAGAAAATGTGGGAGTAACAAATTGAACCTACTTGTAGGGAATACCCCAAGTTTCATCAATTCTTCTGCCCGTATCTGTAACTCACTTCTAGTGAATACCCCAAGCTTCATCAATTTTTCTACCCCGTATCTTTAACTAACTTCTAGGGAATAGCCCAAGTTTCATCAATTCTTCTGCCCGTATCTTTAACTAACTTCTAGGGAATACCCAAAGTTTCATCAATTCTTCTGCCCGTATCTGTAACTCACTTCTAGTGAATACCCCAAGCTTCATCAATTTTTCTGCCGCGTATCTTTTTGGTGGCTTCCCACGCTACTGAACTTGTTGCGTGACCATAAACGTTTCAAGTTGATTCTTTATGTGTTTGATCTTACAACATTGTGAAGTATCACATTTGAAGTATTTACATAACATATACGATGATTCTTAAAACAAATTGCTTTATTTTTTGGGTGTTGCTCATCTTGAGCTTGGTGTGAAGTAGCCCCCATTTTTTATGCATTTAGAAGTATCAATAATAACAACCAAGCGTGGTTTGCTTATCTCTTTACTAACTATAAGGGTATACCACTCAGGATGAAGCAGAACATATTTAACAACTATACATCACTTTATACTAAGTCATTGAAAATGATCCCGTTTTTGTCGACTTGTGACTTATCTGGGCGGTTCTCGTTTATGATTGGTTGGTATAGGATGCGGGAAAGTAAGTCAACGTAAACTCATCAGAACGGTTCTAAGCAATGTCGTGAACTATTTTTTAAAGTTATACAATCATGGCATTAGAAAGCAATTAATTTTAAACTTATGAAACAAAATCAAGCAAAATTAATCAATCATGATCGACTTTCCTCAGAAAAAATCTATATTAATATCAGGCTTTCATAGCCAATTTCCACATCAGATAAATGGTTAAGCCATTATGGCTCACCTGCATAATGTAAATGTTCTTGCCTTGTCATTTAGATGAAAACGTTTTAGGTTTTCTTTTTTTTAGAACTTTTGCATTAACAGTACCCATGAGGATACTAACCACACATCTATTGCAAAATAAATGGTTGTGTTAACTATGGAAAATTCGGATAATTGTTTTTTTGTTTTCTTGGTCATGGGTGGAAAAATGATCTTAACTCAAATAAGTTGGCTCCCTTTCGTCCAAGGAAAGACGCCATAGACCTATAAGAATAACTACACTCAAACTAAAGTCAAATGTCAAATATACTATGATGAGGAGGACGTGAATGATCAATAATTAACCAAACATTGCCGTGATACATTCAATACATCCTAACTTGGGAACATACCTGCACAGTATACATCGTTGGGATGTGGATCCCAATTACTGCTGGAATAACACCAATAGAAGTCTCCAGAGGATGAAATTCTGTAATTATCATCGCAAGTGCATGCATAAAAAACTGACCAGTGACCGTAACATGGAGGGTTAGTAGGACCCCACGGCTGAAAGGTACAGTTTATGTGTGGATCCATTTGTGTTTCATCCAAGTAACATTGAGATGAAGAGCATTCTGAAGATGATAATTGCAAAAATTTATACAATTATTATATTTCTGTAAAGTCTGAGTATGTCATGCTTAAATCAACAAGGTCAAAACTTACCGGTACCTCAATATTGCCTCAATATACCTCAATATACTTCAATATACCTCATTATACCTAAATATTGCCGGGAAATGTATTCAACACTTGAAATATTGTAATTCAAACATAAATGGTTCTTCCGAGCAAATCAAATTGCTATAATTTAAAGGAAAAACAACTAAAACGAAACCAAGAACAGTTCTTAAACTTGCCATACTCTGTGAAACGAACTAGTTAGGATTCCCGGTATTTTGTTTCAGTGTTGAACCTAGAGGATTGGGCTAAAAATCGACTACTAAGTTGGAAATAAAGTAAAAAAGCATCGATATTTATCTGAATAATGCAATTACAACTGATTTTATATACGCATGTTTCTGATATAGTCCACTTTAAGTCTAAGAAGCCGATTGGCTGAAAGGAGCTGAAATGATTATGTGTTCTTTCATCGTTACTATAAGGGGCGTTTTCTGTTAATGTCTCGTGCTGTCGTATATGACACACATTGTGGGACCTGTTACATGAAGTATAGTTAAAATTAAATGAGGATATGTAGGTATATGTGAGAGAATACACTTATTATCATTCATATTACACTGTAAAAAAAATAGTAACATCACATAGAATTTCTTCGTAGAAATTGTTGATCTACCTAAAAAGTACTGTTTGTGAACAATTTGGTTCCCTTTTGGTCAATTTCGTCATGAAACAGTAAATAAGCAGTAATAATACATAATTCTGTAGACGCCTAGTTTGCAGAGAAACAAACATGTTTCGTAGGTATACAAAATTTGTCCTTTTTATAGCATGCTGTATTGAAAGAGAGCACATTTTGTGTCGAAACAGTATGTTGTCGTATACATACTGAACGCTGTAGAAGAACAGTCTCTTTGTTGATTAACATATTTTTTTTCGTAAATTTACGAGAATTTCCCTTTTCTGACAATTTTGTTTTAGAACAAATTTCATTTTGTCACGAAATATAATTTAATGTAATCAAGGACGCCTTCAGTAGGGGTGGGGGGTGGGGGTGGGGGAACGGCCCTTCACTTGAATTCATAACATGGGCATGGTAGGGGTACAAAAGTGCCCATCGCCATCGGACCCCTAATTGGGCTTCGCCCCTTGGCCCCAAGCAACCAGTACGGTGCAGCTAGAGGCTGCACACAACGGGCTACACAATTGACTCTGCCAACCAAATATATTTGGTCCTTGCACAGGCGTCCCTCACCGTAGCCATATGAATTATGTAGAACAACCCCCTCCCTTTGAGATAATCAAGTCAGGGGTTGGTATTAAAATATGACTGACTGAGTAAATTCCAGGGCAACCGCAAGGACATAATTTAGTGACATTATGGCTCACCACAAAGGTCGAACAGGGATACCACGAAGATGTTGAGAATAACATTACAGTTTTAACTAATTTGTTTTTTGAGTGGGCTTAAAACTTCCCCCACTGCTGTCACCGTTTGGTCCCCACTATTCAGGATTCCCGGAACCGCCCTTTGCCCCCCTTATCACTATTGGCATTTTGTTGGGAACAAGATCACCATAAGCCGGCCCCAATAATGGGCGACTGTAGGAGACAAGGGCCGGAGCCGCTGGCGAATCGAAATAGCGAAAATTGGCTAAGCCGGTATTAGCATTGACCTCACGTTTGGCACTCTGAACAATGCCTCGTCATTTTTATGAATAAAATACCTGATTATAATATGTTGATCCGTTTTAATCTCTTCTACAAGAATAACTATTCGTTTCACTGGGCCAATTCAAGACTTGTTATGACTTATTAGTTGATGTAACATAATTTATTTGCTCTCTCTGTACCGTATCCCGTGTTACATAGCTTAAATACCGTGCATGTGTTATTAAAATCTGGGACTTTCGATCCATATCCTAGTACTTAAGTACTGTGGTGAAACTAACCTGTTTAAATACGATTTGATAATACGCTGTACGATTAAAGAAAACAATAATAAAGCATGCAGTACATGGAACAATGTGTTGTATATCTAATACTTGTCACTTACTCAGCACTGAGATGACACAATTCCTTTGAATCTATGGAGGAAGTATACTCGTTCCAAGCAACATAAAGACATATTCCCTTCTTACTTCCTGCAACTTTAACAAATCCTATATCGAGTTTTGTTCAAATAATATATTTTATGAAACTATAATTTATAAATACTTTGCATTTGGAAATGTCGTCGTCATATTGAATTGGGCGAAGATGCTTAACTTAATTATTTCAAGTGAAAACTTAACAAATTACGTGCATGGATGGCATAGTTATCGTTTTCGATGTCTTTTTCGATGATAACCCCCCCCCCCCCTACTATTTTCATGAGTTATATGGACAACATATAGTTAATATACGTTTTAGAGATTTCCTGGTGTTAAAGACATTTTGATATGCTGGTAATCAATGAGGAATGCAGAAAACGTTTTTTTTTTTTTTTGAACGCTATGTCGTATTGCAGTTAAAATTAGGAAAGATGTTGCCCGTTTTAATTTTACGTCAATGCCACTTTGCGTGTTGTCTGGGAGGAAACATAATTCCCTAATTAAGGTGAGATCGTCTGTCATTCGGTAATTATTTGAAAGAATGAAAAGTATACTTACGTGAGTCATCGTCCCCTGATGCTGCCTTAGCCAACAGACAGATACTAAGAATCACAAAGTGATTTAGTTGGGGAAACATCCCCATTTCTGTTCTGTTTAAGGTGTGTCTTTCTCTCTTGACTTTAATTTAAAACAGAAGAATGTACCTTACAAGCAACTGAACCAAAAGTGTTATGATCAGAGAAGACAGTCCTGAGCAAGCGGTGAGTGTGTTTGGAATCACGGTACGAGAAACCTCAGTCCATTAAGTTCTTCTCAATGTGAAACTGCATGGGCTCCAAATTTTCCGCAATGCACCTTATATACTCCACATTTTTTCATGAATTTATAGCACACCTATCGATGTTCACAATAAGTAATACCATATAAGGTTAGAAAAGTACACTTGTTCTGCACTTAAAACTATACCGACAATGGAAGACAAACCTGTACCCTCTATGTGTAAACAG
>JAIPMN010002939.1:0-16251 GCA_020650975.1 Apostichopus californicus | reverse complement strand
ATATATAAATATAAATATATATATTTATATGTATATATGTATGTATGTATGTATGAATGTATGTATGTATGTATGTATGTATGTATGTATGTATGTATGTATGTATGTATGTATGTATGTATGTATGTATGTATGTATGTATGTATATATGTATGTATGTATATAGTTTGGAAACTGATTCTTACCATACATGATTTATTCAATTTTCACAATCATTTGACCTCTTGTATTTTGGTTATGCAGTTGATCCACCGCCTTCTTTGAAGTTTGTTTCAAGCACAACAAATAGCGCAAGACTAAATGTCACAGTAAGTGATACGTACACGCTAGTACAAGTTCAGCATTTTGCTCTCATTGACTCTAGAAATATTATAATAATTAATGACAGACTAACTGTAACCCCAAACCCCTTCAAACTGTGGTGTGTTGTAAAAGAACTCTGACACCTCTAAGTGATGTAGCGTTATCATTCGCACTTTTGTGGGGTGGGGTGTGCTGGGTGGGGTGGGTTGGGGTGGAGGTTAGGGCAGGAGGAGGAGACCGCTGGGCAGCTGTTTCTCTGCACGGTTGTAGCCATCCACCTCTGTGTAACGGACACTAAATTATTCAAGTATATTAACATTGAAAGTTGTTAATTTTACTTACATAATATCGTTAGACAATATTCAGCAAATTTATGCATAATTAAAAGACATATTTTTGACGTTCCGTAGATCTACAATTATGAGGACTGGTCTTGCGATGTCAGTGCTAAAGTGAAATTAGGACGACAAAGACAACAAGATGGAGTCTGGAAATTCACGAAGTTAGATTTGGATCGAAGCCTTTCGGAGAGTTCACATGATGTTAACGACCTTAGTCCATGTACCAACTACAAATATAAAATCAGAATATCCTACTCAGGAGAGAATGTATTCAGTGACGAAGCAGAATTTATGACTAAACCAACAAGTAAAATTAAAAGCCGTAAATTGATTTAAAACAAACCACGGAACATAGACAAGTAAAACTTCCTCGCAATGTATAGGCTAATGTTGAGGTAACATGAAAGTGATAATGCCGAAATTAAGACGGTTTTTCATAATATCAGTATCTTCAAATGATGACCCGCTATTTGTAGGAACCCCTTACTTTTGGTATTCATAAGATGCAGTGATATTCTCTTGTTATGATGAACGTTCTACAAAAATTGTTAAATGTTTGTTTACTGTTAATAAGTACGACCAATTTAATAGATCACAACTTCGCCAGCAAATTATATATATTCGTTGTTGCTTATTATTCTATACCATTGATGCACGTGTTCACCGGATATTTTACTTCCTTGGAAGAAGGGGGCGGGGGGGGGGGAGGGGTGGTCAGCTGGGGGAGTTTAATAAAGGACATACTAACGACTAAATGGAAAATACACACCTCTAAAATGTGTATTTTTAGTAAGAACAAAAAATGACTTACATGACGGTAACGATCGAGTTAAAGTTGCTGTCATCTAATAAAATGACGTATCACAAAAGTAATATTGTATTCGATATACACCTTTTGTATATTGTTCACGCTTTCGGTTTACAATGTTTATTTATTTTTTATTTTTTTCAGATCCAGGGAAGCCCTCTTTTGAAAAAATTGCATACACAAGTAACTCGGCAACATTTTCTGCAGAGGTAGGGTTCGATATTTTACTTTATATTTGGCTCAATGTTTAATTTTCTTCTTTTCATATTTCTTATTGTAATAATGAAATATTTCTTATTGTAATAATGAAATATTTGCCTATCATTTAAGTATTGAAATGATATTGAAGTGCTATAGGTTTAATATTAGGCTCTTAACCCAAATGTGTTGTACAGCCATTTTTGCTTCAAAATGTTAAGATGAACTTGCTGGTTATAAGCTCACAAGAAAAAAAATAACCATAATAAAAAATATAATAATAAAATTGATTTCAGTTATTTCCTACATTTTTGAAAAGTTAATGAATTGACGAATTAACAACAAAGACAATTTACATAACGAATAGAATTTCAAATTTAAGATATGATACAACTAACAAGCGGACCCAGATATGTGGAAGCTGATTGCATGTAAATCAGTTTGGGTCAGAGGTTACAGCTCAGGGCCCAATAGGTCAACTATATGTCAATGACGTCACTGGGTGATACGGGTACGTGATGTAAAAGGCACCCGTTAACACTAACGAGTCAGAACGGGCTCTCGACAGCATTGGCTTTCGTTTGTAGCTCTTACCGCGGTTCTTGTAGCTGCATTTAAGCCCCAGATATTGCTATAAAAGAGCGAAGAAGATGAAGACAATACTGGGCCAAAGTTATCAACCCCTCCCTGTCTTCAAGATCGATATTCCTTAACGTTCCAAACCTTCAAATTATCTCCAGACGGGTTCAATTAGTCAAAGATATGTCGCTTGTCAGAAAATGTCAGGTGCATAAACTGCTCGACAGCTCGTTGATCTTTGATAGTGTGCCAACATTATTCCACTTTCTAGCATATTTGTGGTGATGGTGAGGGATGGAGAGGATGGGGGGGGGGGCGATACTACTGACATTGACATGCAAGGACTTAGGATGTTTCTTTCATGTCATTATTCCAGGTTTCTAGTGCGTCCGATTGGAGTTGTGGAGGAGCTGTCATGTATATAGAGAAGCTGGATAATGAAGGTAGATGGGCAATCCAGCAAAACTTCAGTATATCCGATACAGAAATTGTACAAAATGAACTAAAGCCTTGTACGTCATACACATATCGAATCAGTATTTTAGCAGACGGAGATTCAGTCGCCAGTGACGAAGTGGAGTTTACGTCAGGTGCATCAGGTAAACTGCATTGTATATTAATAAATTAAGATATGGTATGAAAAAATACTAGTAAGTACATGTACATCAAGCAGGGGCGCAAATACCGGCCTTCTTTGTACTTGTGGGGGTATATAGGGGAAGAGGGATGAAATGATATGGCTCCAGGGTAGAGGTTTTGAGGTTTTGAGTAAAATGGAGGTTGCTTAGATACAAAAATGCTGCTATATTTTTAGAACAATATTGAATAAAATATTAGAATAATAACTTTTAGAACAATATTGACGAATTTTCAGCTGTTTAGGGTGTGCCGCACATTTTATTACTGCTGTATATTTATTAACTTGGCACTAGGATTTGTTCAGTAATAATATGTTTGCCGATGGGGGAGGGGTTGAGTCCCCTTGATTTTATTATGTGTGCTAAACTCCCTCCTCCCTCCACATGGAAGTTACATCCCTGTCATAAAGCTTAATGTATAATTAAATGTAACCTATGACCTTTCTATGTACTCTATATAGGGCTATTCAATTACACATTTACTTCAGCAATGTAGTGAACAAATCTGATGAAGTTGTCATTACTGTTTGACAAGTGCCAAGTAACCGGTACTTAATAATTGTCTCAGTAGTTTGTGAAATAACGACGTTTGGCAGTCTATTGTTTCTATTTTATATTCTCCATTTTCGCTGTGATGTGTCGTCATTTATTACCTCCCTGCCCTGAAACTACTGCACTTGCATTTTTGACAAATACAATTTCCTCACTGGGACACTAAATTATCTAGATATTACTTTCTGTAACTTTGGGAAGAGCGGTTAAAATCAATGGCACTGAACTTACCATATGGTTGTGAAACGTTATAATATTAAATCTGTTATTGTTAGCGATGAAGTAGGCAAAATATATTTAAAACCTGTAACAATTGTTATAAATGCGACTGAATGTAAATACTTATAAGTCTATGGTATTAATATTTTTAATTGTCAGGACCAACGGCACCGTCTTTGGCAATAACATCACAGACTGACTCCTCAGCAATCTTGAACGTCGCTGTAAGTATCTGTATTTATTTAGAAAGATCCTATCACATTTTTCTCAATCACTCCCTCACATATTAAATCAGTAACAAGACTAATTCTTTTCGCAGCAGTTAGCTAGCCATCAAGTTTACCATGAACATTAACTCACCGGACCGAAGATAGGTTGCCCCCGTATTCTGAATACCTTTGATGTAGAATTACGATAAAGTTAATTACGTATGTGTTAGGGTGGGTGTGTGTGTGTATAAGTGCTTTTGTTTTGTATTACGATTGAGGATTGAACAAAGGAATTCCAAGTCCTCAGTCCTCAATGCAAACACATCTGTGTATGCCGGGGTGTATATCGGGGGGGGGGGGGTGGATTGGGGCAGTAGGGGGATGGGGTCGTACTTCGTGACACTAACTAAATGCTCTAATAATGAGTTTGTTTCTTCCACCTTTTGTAGGTACCTCGTCATGAAGACTGGAGTTGTGCCAACTGGACGATACGCTTGCATCGGAAAGAACTGAACAATGCTACATGGGAACTTCGTAAAACTTTCCATACAATACCAACATCAATTTCAGAAACAGGACTTCGAGCTTGTACCACATATCAGTATCAGCTTAACATAACAGCATCCATTGGAGAGAATAGTATGCGCTCTGAGGGTTCGGATGTACAGTCTGGACTTACAGAAATAGGAAGTGAAGTCTTTGAGGTAGTCACGACCATAACAGGTAAAGTGCCAATGTCGTATGATGTCGCATGGCTGCCCATGTGTTCTGTGTCACAGAAAACTCTACTAATTCACATATTTTCACACATTGCCATAGGTTTTTCTTTACAGATTCATGCAGTGTCAACATGTGTTTAGGGATTTACACACTTTTCCGCATGACACCCCTGTGGAAACGCGCGACATTGGGTGAAAACGGGCAAAATATC
Source organism: Apostichopus californicus (assembly GCA_020650975.1). Taxonomy (NCBI): domain Eukaryota; kingdom Metazoa; phylum Echinodermata; class Holothuroidea; order Aspidochirotida; family Stichopodidae; genus Apostichopus; species Apostichopus californicus. The sequence continues at coordinate 11,473 of JAIPMN010002939.1, read as the reverse complement.
AAACAACGTGTGTGAAAATCAACCAAAATATGATCACTGTGGTTTTCAAGGTATAATCACATATTTCCACTGGTGAATTGGAGCCTGTTTTTGTTGATATTACTAGTTCAATATATAGTATATTAACTTGGAATCGACGTTTTAGTTACAATCTAACATACCGGGCTGTTTGACTCCTGCTCAAGTACGCTCTTATTGAAATATTAATGTCATTTAACATTGTTCACAACCGAATTCGGTCAAGAAAGAAGCACGAAAATGAGAACGAATATTTGAAGAAATTAGAGCACTTAATCATTTCTAATTGATACGTCATCGTGTAACTTGCTGACGTAGTGAGAAATGCCAACATGCCGAAAGAAAGGAAACAAACGTATGAACGAACAACAGCTTATTGTAATTAATGTATTCACTTATTCACATTTTCCAGCTCCTTCGTCTATGCTGAATGTGTCCCTGCTGAGCATTGGGAAGAGTAGTCTAGAGGTTAGATGGTCTGCTCCGAACTGCTCATGCTGCAGTAACGACTTCATTAACTCCTACTCCTACATACTCAAACAAAACGGCGACGTATATCTACAGAGCGACCCCACACCCAATCAAACTGCGGAATTTGATGACCTCATCCCGTTTACAAATTATACATTCCAAGTGAGAGCTTCCAATGCTGGTGGACGCGGTGATTACTCTGAACCTTTCAGCTTCGAGACATTGGAGGACAGTAAGTAAAACCATATTGTGAAGTAATGGAGTGGTAGAATCATTCACTAACAGCTAACTGCTAAATAATATCATAAATATACATCATATATTTATCAATACAATATACATTGTAGTAATAATGACGTTAACGATGGCAATGACGACGACGGTGACGATAGCGGTGACGGTGACGATGGCAATATCGATGACGATGACGACGATAGTGATGACTATGACTATGACGATGGAGATGGGGATGTGATGACCATTACCATGACCATGACGAAGCGATTATGAAGCCAATGGCTATTGCGACGACGATGGCAATGACGTAGACGGTGATGACGGAAGTATAAAGTAGTTCACCCTTCTTACTAACACACTGTCACCTCACGTCTACTGTTCCATTTTGTTTATATATGTATGAAACGAATCGCTGTGAGTTATGTGATGCATGTACGAGGGGTATTTGAGTTTCGATAATTAAATAACAAAATATCCTACTTCCACAGAGCCTTACATCGGACTGTTACTTAGTTACATGACGATGCATGTGACTAATGGGTTTGGTGTAGTTGCTTACTTGGGAAAGATAATTGGGGTGGGGAGGGACGGTAGTTGGTTGAGTCATCACCCCTGGTTACATACATTCTAATTAATATCACAGATGAAAGATAATTCTCTTTCCTCAGTACCACCGAAAATGAATCCTCCAAATACAGTTTGGAATGCAACGGCTATTCAAGTTAGATGGGAACCACCAATACCACCCCATGGTGTCATAATTCTCTACCAAATTCAATTCGGACTTATTGGTGAGGAAGCCACTCAGGAGGATATTGAACGGACAGCGAGAGACTGGACGGCTACAGACCTCCAGGCTGACTCGAGTTATGCGCTCATGGTATGTGTTGCCAAAGGTTAATCATATGCTAACATACATTACATAACAAACATTACATAATTGGAAATACCAAAAGTGTCATGTTGACGATTGGTTTATTCAAACTGCTTTGAAAAGGATTTGTCTTTCCAGTAATAACACAAACCTGAATGGACTCCATAGGATAAAAGTTGACTCAACGTCACGCTATCAATAAGGGAGATCGTTGATAAATGTTTCAATGCTAGTTGGCTTTAGAGATGCAACAATGAGATGTTTAAAATGACCTCCCATTCTACTCTCCATTCCCCGCCCTACCTTCACCCAACCACCAGTCCGCCCTTAATGTGCTACTCTTTGATTACAAAGTAATATAGTACTCATCTCGTTACTGGCGAGAAGTTTAATGATTTATTTCTCTGATATCGATCAACTTAATTAAAAAAAAAGAGATGAAGTGAAGGTCGTCGTTTTTAAACTTTCCAAACTTGCTTTATGATAACGTTTCAATCGACAGAATTAAGCGAGAACATATGACAGTTTAATGTTTACTACAAGTTTTGTCTTCTTTTTGCCAGGTACGTGCACAAACCAAAGTTGGCTTCGGTAACTGGAGTGAGTCAGTACACATAACAACAGAAGAAGCAGGTACAATTAGCAGGATATTTTCTTCTGCACAAAAAGAACGGGGTTCAAACTATAGTGCTCTTTAGAAATACTACTGAGATCCTAGTTTCGAATTCCCTAATTCCAGCTAGAAAAACTTTCCTTGCTCTTTAAAGAACTGTACGCCTAATACAAATCGATTGACTGCAGATATATTAGATATTTACAAAGAAGGCTTTGCCGATCATTTTCATCTAGTTTTAGGTTCATTCATTAATACTAGTAACTAACACATGTTGTACGTAGAGAAGGCTGGCACTGACTGGTCAATTAGTTCTTTTTATACTCTGGTAAAAGTCTGCAGCAATCTTAGCAAACGTGTAAAAAAGAATGTAAATCTATATCATATTTTGAAGGACTGTATGCTTGAAAGTGAAATTATTACATGCTCCACTGCTAGACATTAAATCTTTGTTATCCTTTTACAAGCTGTAACTCCCCTGCTAAACATTAAAAATCTTTGCTATCCTTTTACAAGTAAAACCTCCACTGCTGTGCATTATACCTTTGCTATCCTTTTATAAACTATATCCTCCTCTGCTAGACGTTAAATCTTTGTTATCCTTTTACAAGCTATACCTCCACTGCTAGGCATTAAATCTTTGTTATCCTTTTTGTAAGCTATACCTCCACTGCTAGGCGTTAAATCTTTGATTATCCTTTTACCAGCTATTCCTACTCTGCTAGATATTAAATCTTTGTATCCTTTTATAAACTATACCTCCTCTGCTAGACGTTAAATCTTTGCTATCCTTTTACAAGCTATACCTCCACTGCTGTGCATTATACATTTGCTATCCATTTATAAACTATACCTCCTCTGCTAGACGTTAAATCTTTGTTATCCTTTTACAGGCTATACCTCCTCTGCTAGACGTTAAATCTCTGTTATCCTTTTTGTAAGCTATACCTCCACTGCTAGGCATTAAATCTTTGATTATCCTTTTACCAGCTATTCCTCCTCTGCTAGATATTAAATCTTTGTTATCCTTTTACAAGCTATACCTCCACTGCTAGGCATTAAATCTTTGTTACCCTTTTTGTAATGTATCGTTTCTTTTTGCCACCTTTTTGTGGATTGATTTCTATTTCTTCTTTCATTTAAAGTTGTACTTCTTGTTTCTTTTTTGCTACTCTCGACTTTTCTCAATTTGTTATTTTCTTTTTTTGGAAAGAAGGACGTACTCTCAGTATGAAAACACAATTGCTTCTTAATTCGGTCCTCTTAATATTCACTATATCGGTATGTATACACTGTGACTTTAACTATGTGAAACTATGTGAAACTATGTAAACTATGTGGAGGAGTGATCCAATGACGGGGATAACCCTATTAAGTTCTAATACATTATTCGCTGTATTCATATACAGCGAGAGACGCGCACTTTCTATTTCTGAAGCGGAGGGGCGTGAAGAGCGTTCTCGAGACATACTAGCTTTTTGGGAACGACTTCAGTGACTGACCGAGCAACGTTTCGAAAAGTATACTCACAAATGAGCTGAACATACTAGCTTTTTGGGAACGACTTCAGTGACTGACCGAGCAACGTTTCGAAAAGTATACTCACAAATGAGCTGAAATTTGTTTCATAATTGCAACTGCAAACTGTTATTGGCTGGGAGTACAGGACATAGGGCGAAGTCTCAGCATGGGAGGTGTAGCATTTCAAGAAAAGAAAAATATACGTCGGAAAGAAGAGGTACTCTAAACTTCAATGGAATACACTTCAGAATCCTACGGAGGTTCTTTGGAAGTATCACCGTTTCAAAATATTTCGTGATCTCTCATAGCGAGTTCAAAGCAGAAATATACATATGAGAATTTGTTACTCCAATTTCTCTGGAATGTATTTCAAAGCCCTGGTGGGGACTTGGAAGGTGGAGGGGGGGGGGGAGCGATACCCACGGAAACATTACAATTTGGTAATGGCTTCTTCTTGTTTTCTTGGAGAGACTTGGAGAGACTTTAAAGCACAAAACACATGTCATTAAGAGAAATTACAGCGTTTGCGTATATTTCTCGTTCTCTTGAAGCGATTTCAAAGCAGAGAAACACACATCTGCAAGGAATGTGTTATATTTTGCCCTGTGTGGGTCCGGGAAGCCCACAGAAGCTGTTGCATTTTATTAGACCAAGTCTGGATGCAACAGAGAGAACGATTTTCTTTCTCTTCATTTGTTTTATGTTATTTAATGTAATGTTATTAATGTAATGTTATGTTATGAATGTATAATGTTATGATTAATGGTATGTGTGTAAAACCGCTTCGTATATATAAGCCATTCCTTTTTAAGTTAATTTGCTGAAAACTATCATAATTTCATTTACTCACAGCTCCACTGCCACCCCGAAATGTGACAATTCAAGGACGGTCAAAGACGTGGTTTCAAGTGGAGTGGAATCCTTCTTCCAATAATAATGGAAACATCACCAAATATAGGGTAAGTATGACAATCGTTATCTAAATGCATGCGAGAGCTATTTGTTTTTAAGGATTTAAGGATTCCAGAGTACATCGTTCGAAACCGATGTCTAACAAGGCCTGCTTCCATGTTCTCTTGGCGCGTGGGGGGGGGGGGGGCAGATGGAGCGGTTGGAGTCAGAGACAGACTGAAAGGCCCTACCCGACCAGGTCGACGCCACAGTTTTCTTTTTCATATATTATGTATAATATTGTTATTGCACAAAATGTTGCCACTTATTAATCACTGTTGATACAATGCGTCGGCAGACCTGGTGAAAATTTACCTTGGCGGTGTAAAGTGTCTTTAAACGGTAGGGAAGGGGTCTGGGCGTTTTGGATTTCCGAAACCTACATCGCTTTATTGCTCCATTGATAATATGGCCGGTTAAAACGTTATAATTCGTATACGTTCGCTTATTAAAATTAACCAATGCGTTGACCAGGTAGAACGATTGCAATACGCAATATGCTTGACATGTTTGTGGTAAATAATCTCATTATTCATAAAAATAGGTGAAAGTTTTTTTTTCTTTCTCAATAGTGTTTATCAAGAAAAGGGTTTTCTAGTTTCTTATTAAGCATCTAGCGAAAACTCCATTGCAATTAGGTTGTAAATTCAGGCATCACAGTAAGTAGAATGGTGCGTAGAGTTGTGTTAAAGCTCGGCCTAACCTAATTTTCACATATTTATGTATTAAATGATGTGATATCCACAGATGTTAAACATTTGACAATCGATACACAAACTCCTACCACAAGCAATACTTCAATATATCTTTTGTCAAATAGAAGCGTCTTATACTTTTGATTTATTTCCCCAAATTCCAGGTTACCTGCTCAGAGAAGGAGTCTCCTACCTCGAAAGCAATATACGAAGCATTTATAATACACAACCCTTCTAAGGTTATTTACCAGGCTAATATAACATCGTTGGAGCCTTCTACCACATATGAGATTATGATCTTCGCTTACACTTCCGCAGGAATGGGACAACCACAAGTTATCATAGTCTCAACAAAAGTAACGTCAGGTAATATTTTAACTAACTTATTGACATATTGCTTGTTATTGTATTGTAGAGCAGCAGCTATGTGTGTCGTCTTCTCGTTCCGGGATCGGAGGGGTAATCAGTACATTAAATATTACGAAAATATGATACAAATATAACTCCTGCGGTAGTATGTATAGTGTTCGCATGTCATGGTAGTATATAAATATATATGCAAGATATAAAGCATCTCTTTATTATAATAGATAATACTGTTGTTGCTGTTTACAAAAATAATAATAATAATTACCAACGGTAGACTGTTATTCCCATTTCGTTGTAAAGTTTATCACAATGTGATGAGAAATTTTAAAACAAACCTTAAACGGTAACAGCATTTTATCCAGAATAAACCCCACATTTGATTTATACTGTGATGTGCACATCAGCAGTGATCGTTTTGGTTGATTTAGTGACGTCGATACTAGCGTAGCTTCCCTCTTGGGCAGAAATAGGAATATATAACAACTGAGAAAGATGTTTGTACTAACTCTATAAGCTTTCTTCCGCAAATAGATCTAATTCCCTTGGATGCAACAGGAGTGAAAGTTTCGCCTTCAAAGTCAACATCCGGGGGAAAGGGATTCAAGATTACTCTGCCTCCACTTACACAGAAATATGCTACGTAAGTAGTCTTTTTTTCTACACGAAATGTCCATAGTCATACATAATATGTTTATTAACGTTCACATTCTTACGCTTGTAATGTTTTTTTTTTAAATTTTACTATTTTAATGGTATCATATATTCTGGAATAAGTTTAACTCTTAAGTACTAATAAGTATACTGTAGGCTACTTGTAGAAATGAAATGTATTTCTTAAATAACTTTGAAGAATCTCTTATAAGAGTGGTGTTAAAGACACTCAACTAAACAAACAAATCACCAAATCACCAAATTTCAAAAAGTATATTTCTTTCATACAATTGCAGGAATTACGTCATTGCAACTATTATTCCGGGGGAAAAGTCGTCATTTTACCGTATTTTGCGAGTGTTCAATAGATCCGATGACGAAATTACATTTTATTTAACTGCTCAAGATCTTAAGGAGATTAACGGCAACAACACTCAATATTCGCGGAATCCAATCATATTTATTGGTGTGGAGAGCAAAAGTGGAGGGGTAAGTTAAGATATTCAAATGAAAATATATCAAACAATCACCTTACATAATATAGCGCTGCTTGTGAAGAACACCTCCACAAAACTATAATGATAAAGTCGTATTTCGTTTGGCCCAAATTAATTACCGATTTCTTTTTGTTACTTATATATGAGAACTGAAAGCATAAGAGGGTCTTCATATGTTTCCTTAGAGATATTACAAATTGACTTTAGTTTTTGTATTCGTTATTCTGTTTATTAACTTTCCAAATATGGAGCTAGCATGCATGTGCAAATGCTGTTAAAAGTTTATCAAACTCTTTTAGAAAGCATCATAAGAAACAACTTCATAAAAAACATGAAAAGAAAGGAACATATGGATAATAAAAGATGTCCCTTTATACACTCTTAATGTATCCCATATTTTCTCTGCCCTTCATATTTCTTAGGCCCCCAAATTTAACCGGGCCTCGATGCTATGTCCCCCCACCCCCTTCGTCAGACTTGGCAGTACTTAGTGTGTGACCATTCTTTTGTCCACCATTTATACGCTCAAAATCATTTTCCAGTGGGTACTTTCTATCAAACATGACTAGACTATACCTACTTTCGGTTCAAGGTGACTGCAGTTAAAGACACTTTATGCACGCATAGTCTATGACGTTTTCTCCGTTTCCAATTTCTTTAATTCACAATGTATTAATTTTTAAGAGCAATGTTTAAACAGATGTCATGAGGTCTATTCATGCTTTCTGTTTTATAGGAATCAACAATTGTATGGAGTGACGCTATCGAAATACCAGGTCAGTACCACGGTAGCGTATGTATTAATTATGCACTGGAGGGGAAGAGCACATGTCTCCATACCTCCATCGTCATGTGTGTGTGTGTGTAGGTGGGGGGGGGGGGGGAGTAGGGTAACGATCAGTTGGGGATACATCTTTTACATTCAGTAGTGAAACAATTAGACCACTTCTTGCGTTTACGCCTAATTATAGACACGCGTCATGATTAACAGTCCACTTAGTGCGTCGTACGGAATTGAAAGACACTTCATTCCATACACACACACACACATCAGACGATTCTGCAACTTATGTATAATAATTTGTCTTACCCCCTAATTCGAAAATTGCTAAAGATTCAACCCCATCCATAAGGCGTTTTGTCACAGTGATATTACAGAATAAATGACGTCTCGTTTTCATTACCAACTCCGACTGGTACTTCCATCCCGCTTCGTTGCTCTTGTAACGTTGGTACTGCCTTCCCTTAAAGGGGGATTTGGGTTGTAGGAGGATTATATTGTGAAATTGCGTAATATGCATATTGCTAATATCACAATAATATGAAAGCTTTTAGATTTGATATCATTTAACTGGGTTAAGTTCTGACCATCCTTTTGTCCATTAATTTGAATTTCAGTGACGATTATCCGATTGTCTTCCAATGATTTGTTTGTCATTATCATCGTTTCCTCTTTGGCACTTGCAATGACCATCTTCTTAATCGCATTCACAAGGTAAGAAATAAGCACTACAAATTGGTAGACTTATTTATTTCATTACTCTCGGAAAGTATCAATAGGCCTTCATTCAAAGTTATGCAATGATTTTACGAATAATTTAAATGATGGCTTTGGGCACAAAACTAAGTCTCGTATATCGTAGACCGTTAAAAATCAGTCCAGGTTGTATTTTTATGATCTGTTTTAACCTTTTGAGAAATTACCCTTTAAACAACAGAGGCTCATCAATTGAAGTGGCTGGACCACCTATTCTAACTCACAAACAAAATAGGAGAATATAAACTACAAATAACAAGTTTTGAAAGCTTAATATAAATGTCATGGACAAATGGTGTTGAATGTGATTCAGATGTGCGCTCTTGTTTGTATGAAGTTAATACAACATGGTTTTTGTTGAGGTATTAGAATTAAAAAACAAAATTAACATAAACATTTATATTACTGTACTGAGGATTTGACGTTTTTAGCCAATTAGCCAAACGGGACATTCCATTGATTGAACAAGTATTTAAAGCTGAATATCTTTAGTCACCCTTTAAATCAACTTTATTATTTTAGTATTTACATCAGTATTACAGATTTTCTCATCGATGTAAATAAACTAGACTACTAACTGCAAACAACCGATTGTTGTTAAAATGAAACCTTCATTGAGTAACTTGATTTAACTGTTTACTGGCCTATATGAGAAATTGTGTTCATGAAAGAGTTTTATATCATGCTCAAACTTGGTAAATCTTTCCATGTCTACTAGCTGTGGCTTGTGGTATACCTTGTTACTTTATCGGCTACATCAAGTTGCGGGGGCACATTATTTGTTGAAGTGCAATATGAGTTACAGAACTATTTCATAACTTTGAAAAGGAACATCAATCGATTGGAAGTTTTCAATAAGCATTTACTATAACCGTGGTCATTATTAACATGATGCAAATGTATATTATTTGTCCATATATACTATATATATTATCGTAATTGATCAAATATTTCCCTTTTGTTCAGCATTATGGTTTGCAGGCACTTTCAAGACGATTGGAGTTATAAAAGAGCAGGTACAACTTTACCGGTTGTTCGGTTTACCCTTTGTAGTTATTGTGATGTCTTAGGTATTATCATGTGGCTACTTCGAAACATGTTCGTAACATGTTGTTGCATGTCTCGTACAACATATAGCACGTCATTGCTTAGGCATGTACGTTTCATTCTGGAAAATATATAGCGACAATTTACGAACTAGACACAGTAGGGTAATAAAATGTAGTTAAAAGTGAATGATAGTGTTACTGTTTTCTCCTCTATCTCAACCAAAAACCTACTTTACATATGTCCTGCATGTATTTCCCATTTCTATTTTGACTAAGATTGACTTGATATTTATCATGACTAGATTCTATACACATTAAACATTGAATTAATATTCCTTTTATCAATTTAAAAAAAACATATCATCTTTCAGAAGTAGAAGTAAAAAAACTGCTGATTGTATAGCTAGAAAAATTCTCATTTCACTTGTTGTTCTGAATTTATTTTCACACCATGCATGTCAACTTGAAGTTACAGTAATACTGTGGAAGTAAACATGCTCATTTATTCTTCTAGAGAAATGTACTGAAATCCAATTGACGTGTTTTACCAACCCAAAACAGTTCGTAAGAGGAGCTAATTGTTTTTTCTTCTTTTGACTGAATAGTTTGATTCTTACGTTCTTGTTTTTTCACTTTATTTAAACCCATATTTTGTACATTAACATTCCACAGAGTTTGATAGAGATGGTTCCAACTACCTTGCTTTAGAGAAGCGGGCAACATCAACTTTAGACCGCTATATGCCATTGAAAATTAAAGTTCCACCAGAAAAGAAATTAACAAGTGTTACTTCTTTAAGCAAAATGACAGGTAAATCTCCTGCTAAAGATGAAGAAGGAGAACAATTGTCGAAGACGTTGGACTTGATTGTATTTGGTCCGTCTCTTGTCGACAAAGCGTCACGAACAAAATCTATTGATCCATCGGCGTCAAATGGAAATGTAGACACGGGAAGAGATGTAGTTAGCTCTCAAACAGACGTAAACTCATCAGCAAACGTACTTGTTAACGGTATCATGCCGGAGCCAGCTGATAATATGCAACACAGCAAAATGGTTACGGGGAGTAACGATGTTACTGCAAGAAAGGGTTCACTAGCTGCATTAAGGCCTTTAACGGAAGAAAACAAAGCAGTAGTGCAAAAAGCTGTTGCGAAGTTCAAATCTGCAACGCCACAGATATATATGTCAGAGATCTATGATCAGTCTAGTGCAGCACGGATTATGAATTCAGAGTCTGTGAAGAACAGGGGCCAATCGGAAGAACTTAATGGACTCAACAGTAGCTTTAGCGGCGGGAATATGATCAGACAGTCGTATGATAAAGTGATAGTGACCAATGAATCTCAAATAATCCCAAGGCGTAACATGGTGACGTTTGGTAAGGGCGACCTTAGGAATCATCGGCTATCAGGTTCCTACTTCGAACCAGATGAAGAGACTATGGGAAAGAGCGAAAGGAAACCAACAGGTTCTTATATTGACGTAAATGAGATTGGTACACCTCAATATATCAGCCCTGGTCTACTGGGTACTCCTAGTAGGGACAAAGAAAACGACGTAAGAGCGGGATCTGCTTATATGAAAGTATTTGAACCTCTCCTGAATAAGGATAGAGATCTCCCATTGCCTCCCATCAATCCTACGCAGACTACAACGACATCATACATGGAAATTGAAGGACATGCTAGGGCAGGCGACAACTCCTTACAAACACCAAAATTGAGACCAACGTACCTTAATCCAAACGTGGAGAGGATTAAAATGAAACGAAATGGCACCGTTTGTAGTTCAAAAGCCTCCTATATTGAGCTGGATGAAGAAGGGATGACAAGGGACAGGGTGGACACGATGAACAGTGCAAAAGCATCTTACATAGCGTTAGATGAGGACGCAATGACGAGGGACAGTGAAGGCACGATGAACGGTGCAAAAGCATCTTACATTGCGCTAGACGAGGAAGCGATGACAAAAGACAGGGCGGACATGAT
>JAIPMN010002938.1:0-12593 GCA_020650975.1 Apostichopus californicus | reverse complement strand
AATGTCAGTGTTAATATACAAGTTTCCATGTCCTACTGATTTCACATTTACCTGCACATCCTGTTAATGTCAGTGTTAATATACAAGTTTCCATGTCCTACTGATTTCATCAGACATTTACCTGCACATCCTGTAAATATAAGTGTGAATATACAAGTTTCCATATCCTACTGATTTCATTGGACATTTACCTGCACATCCTGTAAATGTCAGTGTGAATATACAAGTTTCCATGTACTACTGATTTCATTGGACATTTACCTGCACATCCTGTAAATGTATGTGTGAATATACAAGTTTCCATGTACTACTGATTTCATTGGACATTTACCTGCACATCCTGTAAATGTAAGTTTGAATATACAAGTTTCCATGTACTACTGATTTCATTGGACATTTACCTGCACATCCTGTAAATGTCAGTGTGAATATACAAGTTTCCATGTCCTACTGATTTCATTGGACATTTTATCTGCACATTCTGTAAATGTAAGTGTGAATATACAAGTTTCCATGTACTACTGATTTCATTGGACATTTACCTGCACATCCTGTAAATATCAGTGTTAATATACAAGTTTTCATATCCTACTGATTTCATTGGACATTTACCTGCACATCCTGTAAATGTAAGTGTGAATTTACAAGTTTCCATATCCTACTGATTTCATCGGACATTTTACCTGCACATCCTGTAAATGTAAGTGTTAATATACAAGTTTTCATGTCCTACTGATTTCATTGGACATTTACCTGCACATCCTGTAAATGTAAGTTTGAATATACAAGTTTCCATGTACTACTGATTTCATTGGACATTTACCTGCACATCCTGTAAATGTCAGTGTGAATATACAAGTTTTCATATCCTACTGATTTCATCAGACATTTACCTGCACATCCTGTTAATGTAAGTGTGAATATACAAGTTTCCATATCCTACTGATTTCAATGGACATTTACCTGCACATCCTGTAAATGTAAGTGTGAATATACAAGTTTCCTACTGATTTCAATGGACATTTACCAGCTGTTTATGATACCATATCCTAGTAATGGAGTCATGTGGTCAAACATGACATTACTAGAGTGTTTATTATATTAATTTGCTTCAACAGCAAGACCAGCTTATAGTTCAGTTGCATTTAATTTGGATGAACTATCACCATGATCAAAATGTGAAAGGTTTTCAAACCATTGCTAAACATCTAAACTGTTGTAGACAATGGACAATGGGCATGATAAAGTTGATAACTGCGATTAATGCATTCCAAACAGCTAAAATGTTTGGTCACCTCTGGACAGTACTGCACACGTACTCTACATTAAATTACTTATACTGTTTGGTTGTAGATCTGCCATCATTTTATTAAATCATTTTGGAAGCAATCTGATGCTGGTAACTTTGGCTGATCAGTAAAGTCATATGTAATTGTTCAGTTTGCCTAGACTCATTGTGTGACTGAGCATCCTCTAGTTTGACTACAAATCAGTCAATGGATTACTATTGCAATTTATTTCTGTGTGATGTGATGATAGTAAAATGACCATTATTTCTCCTTTTTTTTCTCTAGGTTGCTTGCAGCTATATGGTAAACAGTAACAACACTCTAGACGGATTAGCTGCAGTCAATGGTAAGGCATGTTAATGGCACTTGTATGTCAACTTGTACATCAACTAGATGCAAACTTGATGTTAAGTGTCTGACCTAGAAACTGAATAGGTTTCAATGGTAAGGCATGGTAATATCACTTCTATGTGGAATTACCCCACATTAACCAGTATACAAATAATGAATGGTTATGAGTGCAATAGTGCAAATATTTCATGAGTTGAAAGATGGAATGTTCCATTCAACGAGGCGCAGTCGAGTTGAATGGAACAAATTACATCTTTCAACGAATGAAATATTTGCACTATTGCACGAATGGAAACCATTCATTATTTGTTTTATACAACTACCGTCGGTGTGTGTAACTCACTGTTGTATTAAGATGGGTAAAATGCACTCATGCAACAGATTGTTTTGAACAGACAGGTTTCTCTGCTCTCTTACCATTGAAAAAAGTGCTACCAAAAAAGTATAACCCATGGTTCTATTTCATAGAGTGGAATAGAGCGGATTTTGCATGCAATCAACGAGCAATTGACCAATCAAATGACCAGAATACAATTAGGTGTTGTATAAATGTAAATATTTGACAAGAGAGTACAATGTAAAGCAAACTATTGTAATATGTCTGGCATAGCAACCGAATAGGTTTCATGAATATACATACAAAACACTGAAAGATTAAATGTAATTTTTATTTTGGATTTTGATGGAATGAGCTCAGAAACTGACAAACTGTTTCAGTAAAAGCCTAATAAATGTTAATAATTGTTGGTTTGCAGTGAAAGGAGTGGTTGCTTAAAACTGGATTTTATGCCATTTGGTATTTTCAATCATGGCGGATTTATTTTGTATCCTTTGTACAAAAGTTATTATATTATGCAATCACTATTCATTGCTTGGCTAAGGTTTTTAAATTTCTTTCCCAAAATTAGTATTTTTTATAGAATCGTCTGTGATTGGCCGATATCTCCTTTTCAACATATATAGCTGCTGTGGAAATGTGCCTCTTCAGTAAATCCAGCAATTCTTCATTTTAATGTCATTATATTCCTGCATTTTACAGCTATCTTTTACAACGGAACTGGCAGTAAGACCTGTTCTGATATGTATGCAGACTACATGCCTTGCGCTGATCCCACTGGTTGTGGAAATAGCATCTCCTGGGATTACCAGGTCAATTCCTTAACTTCTTAAGATGTATGCCTTTGTCAGTTTTGGATATGTCGATAATGTTTGGCTGACATAAGCAAAGCTGTCTGTATTTGCTACTGTCTGTCCGTGCATTTGTCTATAAACGATATACAACATGCATTTTCTTTTATCATGATCCTTGGATGTCATGTTGGAACATTGACAATGTCCGTGATCAAGTAAGGTCTTTGTACGTTTGAATTATTGTGTGGTCTTCTCCCTACCCCAACCCAACTCTCTCTGATACTTGCATAATTACATTTAAAGTTGCTGTTAATTCTATTTTAATTGTTTTTATTTTTTAAAGTATTTTTGAAATACTTAGTCATATGATGTGCTCAGGAAATTGAGGTTAAAGGTCATTTAGGGATGTTCTTAGTGGTTAAAATCATCATGTAGTAATTAGTAATTCACTGGCTTAACTGTACAGTCTGAAATGCAATAGTGCTGAGAGCTTGAATGCATGCAGTATTTCTAACTATCACACCATGATTACTGAAGTGAGAATGCATCTCCCTTAACTGCTTTTCAAACAATTTTGTGCAAGATATCAAACATAATTTTTCAAATATTTTGTCCGTAGGCTTGTACAGAAGTTGTTTTGCCTGATGGTACAGATGGTATATCACCTTCCATGTTCCCTAAACTTCCACTTACCCCAGACATGAGGAAGACTTACTGTGAAATGAAATATAATGTAACACCTCGTACAGACTGGCTGGGCATCAACATGTGGGGTGATGGTAAGATTTTCCTTTTTTTTCACATAAACCCAAGTCATAAATACAGCAGAATAATAATTTCACAAAGTGCAAAGTGTTATTCACAAAGTGCAAAGTCACAGAAACACACCTATCACCCATCATTTTTTGGAGGTTGAAAGTGTTTTGCAATATAGAAAGTATGGTTATTGTGGTAATTTGGGAAGGCCGAAGACCAAAACGAGACAAACAAGAGGGCAAACTGACCTCTCATGCATGAGAGTACATTTATTTTTAGGGTCATACCATTAGACAAAAAAATGTTTGCCAGTGGTGGCAGTATGCAAGATAAACACATAAAGAACAGTGAATACTCAAGACTTTACTACAGTTATAAACTTTGACAAAAAGCATTTATTGTCAGTTGGTAGTCACCTGATAGAAACATGGAAGCAAATTTGTGACTTTCAATTTCAAGAAAGGGAAAATTGTCTTTCAGTTTTGTATTTGTCTTGATATTTTGTTTGATATCTACAGATCTAGGCAGTGCGACCAACATTGTCTTTACTAATGGTGATTTAGATCCATGGCGAAGAGGGGGAGTGACCAACGGTGACATGGGATCAGTCGAGTATTATCTGATCAAAGGAGGAGCTCATCACTTGGATTTACGGTAAATCACCACTAAAAATGGGCAAAAATGGGTGGAGCCGAACAGGGACGAGATTTAATATAGGAAATAAATTAGAGTGATCTGATTCAAGTTGTATATCATGTATTTAGATGAAATACTGCGATGGCTTGTGATTTACTGATATTTGGTAATATTTCAAGACAAAGTTTCTCTCTGTAAGGAGCATAACTAGTCACAGAGAGTATTGTCATTAGTCCTCAATGATGTCATGAACGCTTCAGCTCAGCTCATCTGAAGATGTGGTATATTTCCAGCTTCGACACATTGTCATGATTGATTTAGGCAAATAAAGTCGTCCTTGTCACAATTGAGATTTGGTTCAAATATCGGCAGAATGCTTTCCTTTTTGGTTGTCCGTTTGTAGCAATGACGATTACTGTCTCTCATCAGCTCATTTGAGGCAGTTAAGTGTTTGCCTACATGCTGCCAGGATGCATGTAGTATTAAAAATTTACATTCTGAATCTGATTGTTCCTTTAAAATGCAACTGGTTGCATTTCATAATCCATTGGTAACCAACTTCAATGAAATCTACATGAAAAATGTTTCAAGTCTGTAGAGCTATTATTTTTCTTTCTTTTATAAAAAATAAGCACTGTGAGTCTGGAGTAAACCTATAACCAATTGATGAAAATATCAGCTTCAGCCCCCCCCCCCCCATTTTAGTATACACAAAATAGTCTAGGCTGAGTTTTTCTGCTATGACAATTTAGTAGTTTACACTAATTTACCATGCTTTATGAATAGGACAGATTTTTAGAGATTTTGTAACATTTGATGTGTTGAAATAAAGAAACCCCACCCCCAAAAAATAGAACAATTAGACATCTGACGGAGAAACAAATTAAACTACACAACCAGCTACTTAATATGATTTGTTCAATGTCAGGTGGATTCGAAACAACTTCTCAACCCTTCCGTAATAAATGCTATGTTACCACTCTCTACCCTTTTTTCTGTACATCAGAGGCAGTCACAGCGGGGACCCACAGTCAGTGATTGATGTTCGTGAAAAGGAGCTGGAAACCATAAAGAGATGGTTGACTGATTACCAGAGGCAGAACATAAAGAAGAGGAGGAAGAAGAAGGAACCTTCTTCCTACTTCCGTGCTGGTCTTTGAAATAGTTATTCAGACAAACTCACAAATATTTTCATAATATGATAGGACATTTTTTGGTTTATGATTTAATTCCAGCCATTGTTGAAACCTCAATACCTTTCTCTTTATATTATATGGTCATTATTTTATTTTTTTCAGACTGGAATATTTAAGGAGAAATTTAATATGAAACAATGGTGATATTTTAAGAAAATGACATTATTAATAAAGTAATATTTGCCAAGCAGAATTAATCAAAGAACTGGCATGGCCAATAAGTTATCCTTTTTTCCTTTTGATATCGACTTCAATGCTTCAGAAATATCCAAGATTGAAGAATTTGAAAACAGAAATTTAAACATGCTTATTAAGCTAGTAGTTAAAAACCAATTTGATACACTTTGCAGAAATAAAGACAAAACAAACAGTGCCAACTTGATTTCTTTAAAGCAAGATATCTCAAGGATATACCAATATGTAAAGTATGTGTGTTTGTGACTTTAATTGAAGCAGTACTACAAATGTCTTCTCATGTGTATTTTTGTAGAAAGTACAGATTATTTTGGTTTTCTGCATGAGAAACCTGTGTCTCTCTCTCTGTATAATTAATACTTTGTGAATTATTTTCTTGACACTTTTCTGAAGTTGATTTTCTATACACATTTGTCTGCCTATATTTTTCCATCCAATGTATGGTTAGCTTTTGCATGTCATTATCTTTTCAAATTCCTCTGCAGTTCCTAGCCATGGCTGTATCAGATTGGTAGCTAAAATTGAAAGTACTGCAAAGAACCTTGGTAGGAGGCAAATTTACAACAGGATGTTTCAATCCTAACAGGTTCTTCTTTAGGGTTGAGTCTGTCGCATTCTTTTAAACAAAAAGTTAAAAGTTTAGCATTTTGGTGGAAAACAAAGAATATGACTGAAACTCTTAAGGAAAGTTAAGTTTTCTTTAATAATGAAGACATGCTATTTTTTATAATCAATCTTTTTAATCTTTTCCAGAATAGGGATTTAGAATTCAGCATAAAGGCTACTTAAAGGGGGACTATCATATTATGTTAGCACACAATGTACTTGCACCATTATATTACAGCACAGTCTACTTAAAGGGGGATTATAATATTATGTTAGCACACAATGTACTTGCACAATTATTTTACAGCACAGTCTACTTAAAGGGGGACTATAATATTATGTGAGCACACAATGTACTTGCATCATTATTTTACAGCACAAAGGCTACTTAAAGGGGGACTATCCAATTATGTTAGCACATAATGTACTTGCATCATTATTTTAATTGATTTTGTTGTAATTAGCATGGTGAATCAGCATCCTTTGTCTTTCTGCATTTTTATCAAAAAGCTGAATATTTGTTTTTGTTTGTGACAAATAAATTTGAAGTATCCATAAACATTGCCAAGCTTATGAGGTTGAATATCATTGAAATCATCACTGACCGAACTGAACATTTGGAGTTGTGACATTATTATCGTTTTAATTCAAATCACATTCTTTGAATATGTGTAATGCTGAAATACATTTTTTTCATATATATATGAATATCTTTCAATCTGTTATCCTTATATCCTGCCCAGCTGCTATACCTTATCTTTCATTGCTTGATCACTGCAAAACCACAAACTTAATTTCACACGAACCAGAACAATCTTGATTTATCAATAAGTAACATTGTTAATTTTCATCCACAAGTTTTCATCTTGATAGATGTTTTCTGGAAATGTTAATTTTGGTTAAATTTCTAATTGTACAAAAACACTGTGTAAAGTAGAACCGGATAATGAATAAATGTGAAATTCTTCTGTCTCTCACTAGAAGACACTTACCACCAAATACAACTATAAATATGACTTATGTGTCTCACCAGAAGACACTTACCACCAAATACAACTATAAAGATGCCTTATATGTCTCTCACTAGAAGACACTATAGACCAAATACAACTATAAATAAGACTTTTGTATCTCACTAGAAGACACTTACCACCAAATACAACTATAAAGATGACTTATGTCTCTCACTAAAAGACACTACCAAATACAACTATAAATATGACTTTTAATATAAACACTTTAAGAAAGAAAAACATAACCAGTATTTATCTACTGCAAAACCACAAACTTAATTTCCCACGAACCAGAACAATCTTGATTTATCAATAAGTAACTTTGTTAATTTGCATCCACAAGTTTTCATCTTGATAGATGTTTTCTGGAAATGTTAATTTTGGTTAAATTTCTAATTGTACAAAAACACTGTGTAAAGTAGAACCGGATTATGAGTAACTGTGAAATTCTTCTGTCTCTCACTAGAAGACACCACCAAATACAACTATAAATATGACTTATGTTCCTCACTAGAAGACACCACCAAATACAACTATAAATATGACTTATGTTCCTCACTAGAAGACACTTACCACCAATACAACTATAAAGATGCCTTATATGTCTCTCACTAGAAGACACTACCAAATACAACTATAAATAAGACTTTTGTATCTCACTAGAAGACACCACCAAATACAACTATAAAGATGCCTTATATGTCTCTCACTAGAAGACACTACCAAATACAACTATAAATAAGACTTTTGTATCTCACTAGAAGACACAACCAAATACAACTATAAAGATGACTTATGTCTCTCACTAAAAGACACTTACTACAAAATACAACTATAAATACGACTTTTCAAATAAACACGATAAGAAAGAAAAACATAACCAGTATTTATCTACTGCAAAACCACAACCTTAATTTCCCACGAACCAGAACAATCTTGATTTATCAATTAGTAACTTTGTTAATTTGCATCCACAAGTTTTCATCTTGATAGATGTTTTCTGGAAATGTTAATTTTGGTTAAATTTCTAATTGTACAAAAACACTGTGTAAAGTAGAACCGGATTAACTGTGAAATTCTTCTGTCTCTCACTAGAAGACACCACCAAATACAACTATAAATATGACTTATGTTCCTCACTAGAAGACACTTACCACCAAATACAACTATAAATAAGACTTATGTCTCTCACTAGAAGACACTTACCACCAAATACAACTAAAAAGATGCCTTATGTGTCTCACTAGAAGCCACTTACTACCAAATACAACTATAAATATGACTTTTAAAATAAACACGATAAGAAAGAAAAACATAACCAGTATTTATCTACTGCAAAACCACAAACTTAATTTCCCACGAACCAGAACTTACTACCAAATACATCTATAAATATGACTTTTGTCTCTCACTAGAAGACACTTACCACCAAATACAACTATAAATATGACTTTTGTTTCTCACTAGAAGACACTTACTACCAAATACAACTATAAATATGACTTTTAAAATAAACACGATAAGAAAGAATGACATAACCAGTATTTATCGACTGCAAACTTTCAAAATCAAGGTTTACAAATTTGGAGCTTAATGGGCTAATGTGACTTCGTAATTGAAGAAATAAAAGAAACAAGAACAACATAAGCAGCAACTATTTCATATTTTAAGAGCAACCTTGACAAATTTTTGGAAGAAAATGGCAGAACGTTACCTTATCTTAAGCATTGTATTTCTTCTTGTCAAAAAACGTACATCTTTAAAATTTGAATACCAATGTACACCTCATTCTAGTCCAGTGAAAAAAAGATGAAAATTTAGATTAAATATTAAATATATGTTCATCCCTGAAGATCGCTTTGAAAGGATTTACCAATACAAAAATAGAGAAAGATTATTGATATCGAGAAATAATTTGAAAGAACTCTTAGTTTAAGTGCCATAGAAACTTTCATATATCAAATCAGACACAATAAAAAGGAATTTATTGTAAGTTCAGTTCAGAGTATGGTGACCAGATGTCCATGACTTCTGGGGACAGTCCCTGGATTTCCTGTACCTTCCTGGATAAAATGTGCACCCTAGAATTTCCCAAAATTAATGCACCGTCTCTGGAATACCCCTGAACTAGTAAGAAAGGCTCCAAATAAAGTTGATTTTGCACTAAAGTGGATCAATTCATGTTCTGAGTTATGAAGT
Source organism: Apostichopus californicus (assembly GCA_020650975.1). NCBI lineage: Eukaryota > Metazoa > Echinodermata > Holothuroidea > Aspidochirotida > Stichopodidae > Apostichopus > Apostichopus californicus. The sequence goes on along the minus strand of JAIPMN010002938.1, from coordinate 3,221 downwards.
CCATTTTAACTTTGCTGTTGAAGTAACCATGTTTACACGTTTTCAGACATTGACGTCTGGTGACCTTAAATTCCCGTTGACCTCTAAGGAAAAAATACATAATTCTTGTATTCAATACGGTGGATCCACATGCCAAGTATGAAGTTCATCCATACTTAATTTTCAAGTACAGAGTTAACATGGTTTTCAGACTTTGTCCTCCATTGACCTTTAACATCTGCAAAACAATACCGGTATTGTGTTTACTAAGGTCGATCTATAAACTCAGTATGAATTGCTATCACCACTGTATAAATTCCTTATTCCTCCGGACAGAATTCATTACAAAATTCACTTGCTTCCAGTAGTGATTTAGTTTTGTCATACATTTCCAACAGGTTCTTCCACTTTTCCAAGGTTCCAAGAAGGTATTTGTTGCCTGTGATGGAAAAGAAATACAACTATCAGCCCTAAGACAATTCTTTATCTGTCATGAAGTTAAAAATGAGTAACTCGTGGAAAGTAAAACTTCTGTTAAAATGTGTGAAGGCAGCACTACCGATGTCTCAATATATCCCGACACCATATCAATAAAACCTACTGCACACATCATACCACATCACATCACCATAAACATCTGCTGTAACAAGACACAAGGAGGGCTGAATTAAACTGAAAATGGAAATTATCATTACAATTGAAAGGGGAAAAGGTATTGTTACTTTTGGCTACATTTACTTCATCCTTAAAAATATGTCAGCTGAGCTATGCCAATTTGTTACTAACATATATCCTGTTATTACAAATAAAAATTAATGAACACATGCCGTTCTTCAGATCCTCCTCTGGCCAAGAACACGGTTTGTTATGGCTAACTGACCACAAAAAAAGGTTAATATTGTATAGGTATATTGAAAGTACGTATTACATATGACAACCTATGATACTTACAACACGGTTATAATACACGATGGAAACTTCACAGATCCTTCGGTCCTCAGTCACTACATATGATTCTTTAATACTTTGCACCCAGTTTTGGCAATTAATTGTATTACATACTCAACAAATAATCTTTACATTAAACTTGGTAAATTTCTGACTTAATTTGGTGGTGCACATATCTTTTTGTTCAGATTAAATGGAAGTTCTACTGTACTCTATTGCACATAAAGAGGAACCATGCAAGAAGAAAGTCTCCTCAATATATTTACAGCTTTCATTGCCCCAGTACTTACCAACTACGATGTGCCCTCTCCGAGCCCTGGTTAGTGCTACGTTCATCTGGTGTTCATCCGCAGTAAAACCAAGATGGCGTATCTTCCAGCCCTTCCCAGGTCTGTCTTCTATCTCACATCTCGACATGGATCGGACAGTGGAGAATATCACATAATCCCATTCGCTACCTAAGAGGAAGTGGTTTAAAATTATTACTGTCAAGAATTGTCTCTTGCTAAGAGAATTATTCAAAGAGACAAAAATATGTATTAAAATTATTAATATTTTTTTCCATAGTGAAACACAGAGTAAAGAACTGGATGGAAAGGCTCCCTTTTCAGTCTAATTTTCAAGGTAGAATACCATGAAAAGTGCATATTACAAACTTGGCTTGGCTGGTCTTTTTCAACGGTTCCTGCATGAACAAGACGTGAGATTTAAAGCCAGGCAAAAAAGTAAAAAAGACACCCTTTTATTAGCTGGCTTGGAACCTTTGATACTGAACATAAATATCAAATTTTGCAGAATATTATTGCAAGGAACTTACTTAACTGATTAATTGCTCATATTCAAGCCCCTGCCGGGTTTCTGTGCACTTCCTTTCACCTCATGTATGTATAATTTCTGTAATTACAATTTATGTTATGTTGAATCTGTTGTGTTTATACGTGAAGTGATAACCAAAAAATGAAAACGAAAGGAAAATTTATAAAATATTTTCACAAATTTTTAGGTATATCAAAATCTGTTGTCTGTAACTGTCAAATTGAATTGTTTGCTACTGTGCCTTTTATCTGTTAATGTTTCTTTAGGTGATGATAATTGGATGACATTTATCTTTGTTCTGGAATAAAAAGTAAGAAAAATGTTCTTACCTTGACTTTTAATTACTGTAGATATGTAGATATCACTTAGTCCTTCACCTAGCTCTGCTTTGATTTGCGAACACTGTAGTCTATACTGTGACAGAATTGCCAATTGGCTGGGTTTCACCTTGAGATGATTTATAAAGTAATTTGCGATGCGAACCTTGAAGGAAGAAAATTGATATCATATAAGATTTATTGAATGTGTAACTCATTCCAAACAATTTTATGTGGCCTGCATTTTCACACTTTTATCAACCTCAAGTCACACCACCCTCCATTAACCTATTCATTTTCAACAGGTAGGTAAAATTAAATGTTTGAGTTACATCTGGGTATTCAGTTCTTAAAGTGAATGTTGCATTGTTCATGTAAGGAAAGTTTATTTAAATGTCCTGTCTGCCCAGTGTGAGGGTGTATTTCTTTTATCTTCCACATTACACTTGATAAGTTATACTGTGCCTGTCTGCCCAGTGTGAGGGGGCATTTCTTTTATCTTTCATATTATACTTGTTAAGTTATACTGTTACTGTCTGCCCAGTGTGAGGGTGTATTATATTAATTTCTCAGATTATATTTGTTTAGTTATACTGTTCCTGTGTGCCCAGTGTGAGGGTGTATTTCTTTTATCTTTCATATTATACTTGTCCCATCATACTTGTTAAGTTATACTGTTCCTGTCTGCCTAGTGTGAGGATGTATTTCTTTCATTCCATTATAATTATTAAGTTATACTGTTCCTGTCTGCCCAGTGGGAGGATGTTTTTCTTTTATCTTCCAGATCATACTTGTTAAGTTGTTCTGTTAATTCCTGGCTGCCCAGTTTGAGGGTGTATTTCTTTCTTCCAATCATACTTGCTAACAGGGGGTAGGAAGCTTCCAAAAGTGAGGGGGGGGGGGCACAACATCAGAAGGGCACTTGCTCATTCCACAACCACCACTCGTTATGCTATAAACCGATACACACCGGCCACATCACTTACATATATATGATGTGTTAGTATGCTATAAATACTATTATGGTGCGCTGCAACATTGATTTTTTATTTATCGAGATAGTTTATCCGTGCTACAAAAAGATATGGGATGCCATTTGAAAACGAGCATGTACAGACTAAAATTAAATAATTAAAATAAAATAAAATAAAATAAAATAAA
>JAIPMN010002937.1:0-17583 GCA_020650975.1 Apostichopus californicus | reverse complement strand
TCTAGTTTGTTAATTAGTCGGTGGTCACAAACTAGTCAGGGTTATACCGACTAGTTTGACTGACTAATGTGATTAGTCGGTGAAGTATTTTACATTAGTCAGTTATATTCGTCCAGCCAGGATTGACTAGGAATAAACTAGTCGGTAATGATGGACTAGCAGTTGCTTAGTCAGTAGAGGCACCATCCTGACTAATTTAATATTAGTCGGTATGACCAATTTAGGTTTTCAGTGTGTGATAAAGTGCACATAGCGTGTGAGCGTGTGAAGGGCTGGAAATGCGTGTGTCACACGCCAAATGCGTGTGAGTTGGAATGTCTGCTAAAATCCACTCATGGCAACCATGGAGCTATCACCGTGTGGCAACCAACATCCATTCATATCATGATACTAGCAATAAACTACATGCGACTGCCTATGATTTCCCATATTTATCGTGTTTGATTTAATAACAGAACCGGGGTCACTATAAGGACTTTTACGACATGGTGAAGGAATTTCAGAGTACATTACGTCATGACGATTACGTCATCTCCGTTGATCTTGCAACGAATTTGACCTGGGTAGAAACAACCATTACATCTCTTGATCACATGGAGAACACATCGTACAGGTATGTAGGATAAATGTGAAAACCTCTACAGGCAGTGTTGGTTAAGGCAATCACATAAATACGAAGTGAAATAATGAAAGCTGTTGTGTGGTGTGAAATGACGAAAAGTAGGACCGCCCTCTATAGGGATAGAGTTAATCCTGAGATGAGTGTCCTGGCCCCCTTACTTAACACTCCGTGCAGCTCTGGACTTTCCACGTCATCCACAGTGGAATGGTTGAGATCATCAATCAGTAATAACAACCAGAACAAGTGTATGAAGCATGTTACGGCTGCTTCCCAGTTTCAACCAAGTTGCAAGTAACTTTATTTATCAGTTCGTATCTTTAACGAAATTTAGTTACCAGGAATCGAAAGGAGCCAAATAAAGTTAACAACAGGCTTATTTATTGCAAAGAAAAAAAGCTTTCCCTTTGTTTTTTCTCTGCAGACTGCAGATGCTACATTTTGAAATGGTCAATCTTTTAGCAATGGTGATGGAGAAGAAACTGAAGGAACGATATGGCATGTAACGGTCTTCTGACAAGAACCAATCAAATGTCAGACATCTTCATATCTTCTGACAAGAACCAATCAAATGTCAGACATCTTCATATTCAAGTGAAAAACTATGACTGGTTTACCTTAGAGAACAAACAATCAAGATAAAATGTCTTTCTGCTGCTTTTTTTAAGAGTGCAGTACCTCATCCTAAGAACCAACAATCCTGGTAAAGGGTAAATTTGATAGACCAATTACTCTATCATTTCAACGCACAACTCTCAATTCATTTTAAATGAACTAAGACGTTTAAAAATGTGTGACTTGTTTTCAGTTTTTGTTTGTTCTTTCGAGATTGACTGCCTCTCAATCTTCACACATGATTATGCCATAAAAACTAGGTTAAAATCAGCCGTTCCATTTATAATTGAGCCCTCTCCAAGCTCACTGTGTAAAGTACCTCCGCAAGTTCATTGGCAATGAAGGCACCATCCTGACAAGAATGGATCCTGGCAATAGACCATCCTGATAGGGACCATCATGACAAGGGACCATCCTGACAAGGGACCATCATGGAGGGATCCTGACAAGAGGCCATCCTGACAAGAGACCATCATGACGAGGGACCATCACAACAAGGCACCATCCTGACAAGAGACCATCATGAAAAGGGACCATCATGGAGGGATCTTAACAAGAGACCATCATGAATAGGGACCATCTTGAAAAGTGACCATCCTGACAAGGGACCATCTTGACATGGGACCATCATGAAAAGGGACCATAAGAAAAGCAAAACAAATTGTTTGTGTTCCTCCAATTCCAGATGTTATATTTAAACAATTTTCTTACAATCACACACACACAAGTTTGTACACACTAAGACGTTGAATGTTGACACAAAATGAATCATACAATTGCGTATTTCCTAAAACAGCACATTTTGTTTCAGACAATGCATTAATTTTTACAGAGGCATATAGAAGCATGATAACACATATTTACAAGACAAACCTCATGTTACAGAAATTGCAGAATAAGATTAAATAAATTTGTGATAGCTTCGCTACAAATTGTTACTCTGAATTACAAAACTGGCTACTACTAAAACTTGGTACAAAATATACATATGCAATATGCTAAATTATCTGCTGCAATTAGTAGAGCAATTGTATAGAATGTCCATTTTATTCTCCTCTGATTGTAAACATTAAAAAAAAACTGAATTTTCTGATCAACATGATCTCAATTATTTACAGACGTAGTTTTAATTTGAAAAAAAAGGAAGAAAATATTTGCAATTCATTTTTATAAAATATGTCTACAAAAAGTGGTTCAACCAATAGTCCAGTTTCTATACATATAAAAGAACTGATAACAATGTTGGGGATATTCTAGTTGTATGGTATTGACCTTTGACCTGACATGACATGAACTATACATGTTTCTTGGTCTTTCCATGGTGCAATCACACAATAGCTGCTTAGTAACACAGCAGTATCTGTACACAAAAGGTGGTGATGTATCAGATCCACTATATGTCAATCTTCTGTTTAGTCACAATAACCTCCTATTGGCAGACCAAATACAGGTAGCAGACCAAATACAGGTAGCAGACCAAATACAGGTAGCAGACCAAATACAGGTAGCAGACCAAATACAGGTAGCAGACCCAATACAGGTAGCAGACCCAATACAGGTAGCAGACCCAATACAGGTAGCAGACCACATACAAGTATCAGACCACATACAGGAGGGTAACCTAGTAATGAGTCATAACAAACATGCATTGAGTAAAAAGCTGTAAGCAGTAACTACAATCTTACACCTGATAAAACTGTTAATGTTTTGCAATCATTGAAACATATTTTGTAAGTTTGAAATATGCTTATTATAAGTTATAAGTGTAATATGTATATAAACATGCAGCTTTAAATAGCACTGTTAGTTACACAACTTTTTACATTATAAACTTGCTGACTTTCGTCTTTTTTATAGTGATGATTCATCTTGTGTTTTACTGTCAGGAAACTGTCATTTAAAAAAATCCATTGGATTTAATAAAGAGCTTTGAAAAAAGTCAAAACATTATTTGAAAAATATATCATTCATAAATAAATGAATTTTGACAATACATCAATTCAAAATGACTCATTCAACATTCTGAAAATTTCAAAATTTTGGTTTTGCAAAATTTACAATGATCAATCAAAAGTAATAAAAAATCTTATAAAATTGATTGTTATTTGCACTTTTCCAGATTCATTTTAAGATAAAGGAACATTTAGTTCCATTGCTCTCAGAAGAAGAATGATGAAAGATATTTTATACCAATAAAGAGGAAGCCATTCTTATCCTTCCCTTTTCATGTTGACATTGAATCCCTAATAAGTCTCATACCTAGCATTTGTATGTCTGTAATTCATTAGTAATGACATTGAATCCCTAATAAGTCTCATACCTAGCCTTTGTATGTCTGTAATTCATTATTCAGTCTCAGTATACAGTAGTTTGATGGGACTGCTTGGCAAGTGCTCCATTTTTATCATATTTTTCCAAGCTGCAAAGTTACACCCCTGTCCCGGCCCCCCCCCCCACCACTATCCCCATTCCTCTTCTAATTAACTCTCAAAGACCCAAAACCAGTAAATTAAATCATTACCAAAGTGATTAAAAAGGAGTTAAAATGTCTGTACAATTCACTACACCATTCATTTTATTTATTTATTTATGTTTCCACTCAGTGATAAATGTTTGTACCATTTGAAACCTGTTAAGACTGATAAAAAAATTCCTCAGAAAAATTTGAGTTCTACAAATTCGAAAAATTCCGGCTGCTAAAAAAAGCCATTACACAATACTCATGAAGCTAATGTCACTTGAATTAAAATATTCTGTGTCTCCATGAAGAAAATGTATGCTGATTGGAAGTTAATTAAAAATAATGATGTTGAAAATGATCTAAAATTGATAAACCAACAAAGAATTTAGTGAACATATACCCTTTTCTGCTTTTATTTATTCATAGTAATCTAATTAAAAAATATAAAACCTCAAAGGGATACAAGATAAATATACCCTTTATATTTCATTCTGCTCTAAAAATTTAAATACAAATTTTCTCAACAAAAGATGAACATTATGATATATTATCACTGTTTCTAGTGGTTTTATTGTAACAATGGCAAATTGCTAATAGCTAGCTAGGTAATACTTTCATACTAGCAGAAATATACAAAGAGATTTTATCCAGGATGGATTTAAGCCTTGCCATTGTTACATTTAAATGGCCTGTATCACCTGCTAAGAGAGGGAATGGCCTGTATCACCTGCTAAGGGAGGGAATGGCCTGTATCACCTGCTAAGAGTACTGAAGATGGTCCAATCATCACTAATTGGTGCACATCACGTTCATGGTCCCGACCATGCTTGAATCACCTCACCAGAGCCATCAAGCCAGCCCACTTGCAGCTTGCATCACCTCACCAGGGCCATCAAGTCAGCCAATGTGAAGCTTGTGTCACCTCACCAGGGCCATCTAACCAGCCCACTTGCATCACCTCACCAGGGCCATCAAGCCAGCCAATGTGAAGCTAGTGTCACCTCACCAGGGCCATCAAGCCAGCCCACTTGAAGCTTGTATCACCATACCAGGGCCATCACACCAGCCCACTTGAAGCTTGCATCACCTCACACCAGCCCATTTGAAGCTTGCATCACCTTACACCAACCCACTTGAAGCTTGCATCACCTCACCAGTTTCTTCATCAGAGCCATGAAACGAGATCACATATGTCCTTCTCCTCCTCAGTTTCAGGTGTTGGTCTTTATTGTCGTGTAGTGCTGATAGTCACCATTAATCTTTAGTCTATCAACCATCTCAAACGGGAGAGACATGACCGTCACACTTTCTTAGGAGGACGTGGTATCAGCTGCTTTAGTCCACACCTGTCATATTCCTTCTGTTTTTGCAGGTTTGGATCCAGCTGAAGTTGGATGTTGACTGGATTTGCCAGGCGGACTGCAAGAGATGTGAATAATGGACCGCATTAATAGTGTTGGAAAATATCAAACGATAACTAACGTGAATATTCAAACTCAGAAATGGACATAGGGACCACCGTTTTTCCCAGCTTACTGCTTACTGTTTACTGCCTGTAATTAATGTTCAGAAGGAAATCACCTTTTAATGTTACTTTGCAGATAGTCTTTGACCTCTTGGTTAGACGATATTAGCAAAGACATCTTACAGCTGTTATGTACTGTGATATGGTATGGTGAGAGGCAAATACTACTCACAGTGTGGTTTGAAATACTACTGAAAGTACCATCAAGTCTAGATTTCATATGCATGTTATTTACTATACACTGTGTCCTTTCACATACGTTTTCATCATAAGAATTATCTTCCATGCACATATAAACCATGACCAAAATTTTGGTCGTTGAGAGATACATATAGTTTTCACATTTTGTCAACTGCTGACCTTAAATAACCTTTGACCTCCAACAAAAACAGGGATTTTGTACTCATTATAGGGAAGCCATATGTCAAATATGAATCTTATGTTACCTATCTTGAGATGTTGTGCTTACAAGGTTTTCAGAGTTTGACTTCTGATGACCTTAAACAACCTTTGACCTACACAAATTGTGTAAATCTTTACACTACAAATAAAAAACCTATCATGCACACATGAGCTCCATTGTTGTTCAGGTCCTGGAGATACAGTATTCTTGAGATTTTCACATATTGCCCTCTGTCGACCCCCAAGGACCTTTGACCTCCACCCAAAACAATAGGGTTCTTGTACCAATAACGGGGAAGCAACATGCCATATATAAGAACTAGAAAGGTTACCCATCTTGAGGTTTCGTGTTTACAAGCTAGGGAGTCACATACACACACATGCATATGCCAACTCGACTGCATAGGTTACATGCCTGCCTATGGCAAGTAACCAATTATGCCCTTGCCAGTTAAAATCAGAAATATTATTAAAGACTCAACAAGCAGAGCTGGTTATAATGGATAGAGAGATCGTGACCTCTCAATTCACAGTATAGGTTCAATGTCCAGTTAATCACACTAAAGTGTCTTCAAACTGACATTTGCTAAGACTTGTAACATTTGTTACTTTGCTTAGAAATTTCAGATAGGAATAAGGCCCAGTTCAATATTTATTTTGATTTAGTTATTTATTTAGTATTAAGGTGTAACCTACCTTTGATATGGACCAGTAACTTTTGTGGAGGCATACGAGGCTACTGTGACCACTGTATCTGTAAATGGAGTCACAGCTTGTTTTGTTGGAATAACTGATTTATCTTCTTTCTTATGTTTAGCTTTAGAAGCTTTCCCTTCCTCTGCTGGTCTCTTTTGTCCTTTCTTTGTCGGGGGTAATTTCCCTTCCTCCATCAGTAAAGCTTTCTTAGCTTCTACTTTCTTCTCATACATTTCAAGGCCATGATTTTTGTAGTTGAGTTGTTTGTGCTGATAGAATACCAGGCTTATTCTGGTGGGTTTTTGCCTACATGGGGTTATCAGAGATGAGGTAGCATGGAGTTCCCTCTTTGCTACTTCAAACAGGACTGACCCATGTAAAAGGGCAATAGCGACACCGCCGATGGTTGGGTCCTCAAAGCACTTTTCACTGTCTGAATAATATTCCTCTTCGGCTGGTTCTGGGGAGGAGTTTTCACGTTCAGGGTCTTCTACCTTGAGGGGTAATGGTGCATACTTTGGTAAATGACTGATACTGGTTTGACATGGAATGTGTTTGTTCTTTGCATCCTTAACTCCTCCATGATTGGGTAATGCATTAACAGACTGCTCCATTGCATTTATTGGGGTTGTCGTGGCTTTTGGTTCATCTTTGTGAAAGATAGGAGGTCGCCATATTGCATCTTGATGCTGAGAAACAGAGTTTGAGGGATGGTAACTCTTTGGGTAGATCCCATTCAATGATTGCTTCTGTTCTAAACTTTTAGAGTATTTCTGTTCTGTTTCAGGTCCATGACTAAGTCCTTTATGCATTGCAAACATTTTACCAAAGCTGTGTCCCATCATTTCACTCAACTTTTGAGGGTCTGGTTTAATATCGACAGGTTCCATATGTTGGTAATGAGGTAACCTCATGTACGGGTTAAGGTAAGCTGCCTCCATGGTATATGCAGGTAACATTTGGGATAAATGTGGGTTGGCCTGCTGAAGTTGTTGCAACTGTTCTGGTGATATGACTCCATTTAACCCTGCCGTCACCATTGGTGGGTATCCATGGGGCATATAAGGAGAATACTGCGGAAAAATAGACATGTAGTCCTGTGGTAAAGGGTTTACACCAGGTAATACCCCCTCTGGCCTCATACCATTCAGTAATTCAGGGTGCATACCAAAGTTTGGTCTAAGGCCACCTTGCAGGTACGTCCCATTCATAACTTCCTTGGACCAACCAGGATGCATAGCAGGTTCCATTCCATGAGGGGGGTATTGAGGTCTTACATTTGTCCATGCAGACGAGTTTGTTTCTTTAGGATTAGCAAATGCACTCCTGCTGGACTTTTTCAGCTCCTTTGAAGGTTCTTCTGAATAGCAAGCAGCTGGCAAGGATGAAGAAGCAGAAGATGGAGATGAAGAAGCAGAAGAGTATTTCTTTTTCTCCTCTGGATTTGTAGATTTGGAAGCCAAAAGATTTGCGACTGTTTTACCCCCCTTCGCTGGGCTGGATTTGTCATGGCTACTATTGCGAGGTCGCACAGCTCCTGAGGGAATAACGGGTTTTTGACGAAGCCTTGACTTATGCCTGTAAGCTGTCAGCACTTCCAAGCTTCCATTACGAACCTTCTCCTGCTGACCCTCTGAACTGCCAAACTCATCAGTGCTATCGAGGTAGTACAGCGGTAAAATGTGCAACTGCTCGTCTCCGGGCTTGGGCCTCATCTTACGAATTTCATCTTTGGTAAGAGTGACAACCTAGCATGAAAAGAGGTGAGATTCATAATGTAGTTAATGTTATCTGAACAATTCTGTAGATAAATTCTGTAGATAACTATGGAGATGACTGCTGTAAGGGTTGGTTACAAAGAATCCATTTCATGGAAATGAGATCCTTGATACAAACTAATAGTTGAATTCTATGATGTGACACTGGGCTGCACTCTGGCTGAAACACATGGAAAACTAAATGACTCCAGCTTGAATCTATTGGAACCTTCACTGCAACGAGTGAAGCTCTGGTTCCAGACTTCCAGACATTTCTTGGTGCAACAGTATCAAAGTTACATATTCCATTCTTCCAAGTTCAATCAATTAACTGAGACTTTGTATGGAGAACACCACACTTTGAATAACCTTATTGGCTTTATCTTTGCTCAGACTTTTCTTCTCTTCATTTTTAAATAAAGGTGACATGAGGGAGTATCTTTTGGCTGAGTTGTAGGATGGATAAAATATTAGCAAACACTGTATTAAAGCAGATTTCTTCTATTCTTCCTGAAATCCTGGTTATCTTATTTTACCCTATTTTTATTCTTCTTCCCATTGCATGGTTGTCTTGCTACATTTAAACATTTTCATTCAACACAAGAAAACAATTGGTGTTTTGTAGAACAATCCATTTGGAAGGTTTCAACTCACCACAGTTGCACCATTGTTCATATTTTGCTGATCCCTGTGGGCATGTGCACAGAAGTCCATGCAAGCTGTAACGCCAGAAAAGGGTCTCCCCTCGGCATGACCTAGCCTACAGTCCAAGGCATGATCTTCGAATGCTACCTGAAACACAAACATGGAGTTGAAATTTGCATGAGGACAGCAGTAAAATAAAACAAAGAGCAGAATGACAATGACTGCATATGGTTGCTACAAATGGTTACTACTGTGTGTATTATAACAGTTACAAATGGTTACAACTGTGGGTATTATAAGTTACATATGTTTACTACTGTGGGTATTATAACAGTTACATGTGGTTAGTACTGTGGGTATTATAACAGTCACATATATGTTTACTACATATTTAATCCACTACTAGTAAACACTAACATGTGTTGCGTACCATTCTCAATCACAGCATTTGTAATTGAATGAACAGCAAAAAATCACACAAGTGCACAAATAACTGTCCCAATCTAATAGATAGATATTTATTCAGCCATTAGATAGAATATATACAATGGAAATTGGATGAAAACAGGAGCTCAAGCGAAAACAATGAAACGATTAAGACAATAAATAAAAATGTAAACAATTCGAATGACTAGGTAAAGGATATAAAAGGGTACTATGTATACTGCTCATGATATAAAAAGAGTATTTAGAGGTAAAAAAGTATAACAAATATAGCATATTACACAATAATTGTCCTTATACAACTTGAGCAGCCCAAACATTAACCCCTATAGATAATTAGTGTAGCTCACATAACGGTCATGTACCACCCCTCCTCCCCCTCCTCCTTCCCCTCCTCCTCCTCCTCCCCCTCCCCAAGACCTGAATATAAAGACAGACAAACAAGTGGTATTTCCTAGACACTCAAACTGTACTAACAATCCAACAAGAAGTTCTCACCTGATTTGAGTACGAGTCTGGCGCTAGGGACCTGTAAAGTGGACCCAAGTCCCCAGCTAAATGCTGAAAATGGGCCTCCAAGCTTTCTTCCTGAGACAGAAAAAATAAATAAAGGTTAATACACACACAACTTTATTTGTCAAGACCAAATCATTAGATTTTCTGTCATTTTTTCAAATATAGAGATTAAGTTTAGAGGATTACCACATCTTTCAAAATTTTAACAACGACTTTCACAAGAGTTTCATGGCTTTCCATACACCTGGGTCATTCCGTGTCAAATCACAGATCGCTGTTGCTTGACCCTCTCCAAACCTTACCACCCTCATTTTAGAGAACCATGAAATAACCTTCTCTGGAAATTTCACTTGCATTGCTTCAAAATTGGCCAATTTATCACACTTTCAATTCCGCATCTTTTCACCATGGCATTTTCTTGACTTCCGAGGTCTTATTTGCCAGCAAATTCTACTACCTTCCTATTACAGAAGCTCATAGATTCTATCACATAGAAATGGAAAATAAAATTAGGCTATAAAGGTATTGGCTTGTGGAGTTTAGTCAACTTAAAAGTGCCAAAATATTCAATTTTGGTATTTATTGGGCACTAATAAACTGCTTTTTTTAGTGACAAATTGCTCCCAACACTATTGCTTCAGGATATTTGATGATACAATAAATTTGGTAATTTTTAGAAGAGGTCAAACTACAACATACTCCTAACTCTGGTGATTTGATAGGAAATGATCCAATTGCAAAATTTGAAAAATATCCTGACTATTGAAGACATGATGCTTGATTATTTCAATACTTAGATGATCTAAATTTAGAGCTTCTTCATACCCCCTAGGCGGTCACTTACATATCCCCTGTGAGTCACTTTACTTACCCCCTAGGCGGTCACTTACATATCCCGTGTGAGTCACTTTACTTACCCCCTGTGAGTCACTTTACTTACCCCCTGTGCGTCACTTTATTTACACCTGTGGGTCACTTTACTTATCCCCTGTGGGTCACGTTACTAACCCCCTGGTGGTTCACTTTACTAACCCCCTGGTGGGTCACTTTACTAACCCCCTGGTGGGTCACTTTACTAACCCCCTGGTGGGTCACTTTACTAACTCCCTGGTGGGTCAATTTACTTACCCCCTGTGAGTCACTTTACTTACCCCCTGTGAGTCACTTTACTTACCCCCTGTGCGTCACTTTATTTACACCTGTGGGTCACTTTACTTATCCCCTGTGGGTCACGTTACTAACCCCCTGGTGGTTCACTTTACTAACCCCCTGGTGGGTCACTTTACTAACCCCCTGGTGGGTCACTTTACTAACCCCCTGGTGGGTCACTTTACTAACTCCCTGGTGGGTCAATTTACTTACCCCCTGTGAGTCACTTTACTTACCCCCTGTGCGTCACTTTATTTACACCTGTGGGTCACGTTACTAACCCCCTGGTGGGTCACTTTACTAACCCCCTGGTGGGTCACTTTACTAACCCCCTGGTGGGTCACTTTACTAACTCCCTGGTGGGTCAATTTACTTACCCCCTGTGGGTCACTTTACTTAATCCCCTGTGGTTCACTTTACTTACCCCCTGTGGATCACTATCCTGCAGCTTAAATTTCCTGGGGGTTTTACTCCTTGCAAACTTGCAAGCATTGTAATACATTGACCAGGAACAGCCAAAAGAAAAAGAAGCCCCACAAGTGTCTGGGTTGAAACCTTGACAAGCACATGTTTTCCTGGAAGAGTAAGAAATGTCAGGATGTTTATTGCAGCCATCCACCTACCCCACTCTCTCCTCACTTAAAGAAGTATGAACCAACATACTCAGCTCTCTCCTCACATACAGAAGTATGAACCAACGCACTCAGCTCTCTCCTTACTTAGCAAAGTATGAACCAACTGACTCAGCTCTCTCCTCACTTAAAGAAGTATGAACCAACGTACTCAGCTCTCTCCTCACTTAAAGAAGTATGGACCAACGCACTCAGATATCTCCTCACTTAAAGAAGTATGAACCAACGCACTCAGCTCTCTCCTCACTTAAAGAAGTATGATATATAGTGCCAAGGATAACACAGTTTAAACGATTCCCAATGATCATAATTTCTAGTTAATTTACCCAACCTCCTATGTTGCATTTGTAATATAGTATGTGATATAGTATGTGATACAGTATGTTATAAAGTATGTGATACAGTATGTGATATAGTATTTGCCATAGTATTTAATATAGTATGTGATATAGTATGTGATACAGTATGTGATATAGTATGTGATATAGTATGTGATATAGTATGTGATACAGTATGTGATATAGTATATGATACAGTATGTGATATAGTATGTAATATAGTATGTAGATTACTATGCTGTTGTCTACTGCACTATCTCTGTGAGGCAGACCAACTTTGTTGTTACCATGAACTGGCAAGATTCAGCTAAGTAGCAGAGGACACAGTCATATTGGTCCTAATGTGTGTAATCTGTACTGTTTACAGAACTCTGAATCTTAGTAACACAATTGAGTGGCAGCACCCACAAACATGCCAACACATGCAGGATGAAACACGCTGGGTGATTGACTAGCTCAGCTGTCCACTTGTAAAGTTTGGTTGAACGAAAACATAGCTCTAGAAAACACACGTTAAGGTGCTTAAACAATTAGTTTGACTTGAAAATTTGAAATAACAATACGGTATGATTGCAATATTCTGTTATTGTCATAGTTACAACTTACTCTTCATTTGTGGCACATTTCCTCATTGTTGGTATTGCCCTGAGTGGTAATGTTGTCCTGAGTAGTTCATACATGTAGTCTGCTGCCCTGTTCTCCACGCCTTCCCAAGCCACGATTGCTATTATTATGTAGGCGGTTTCACAGTGATGGCCCGGTCGATTCCGAACTAGGGTCAAGAGCTTCTCTTCCTCACAAGACCTTCTGATGATCTGCAACGTTTTAAGAAAGTACTTAACAATGATTGCAAATAACTTATTTTAAAATTTTGGTTTGTGATAAAACAAAATAGGGTGTTACCGAGGCAACAACATTAGTGTTTGTATTATAAGTATAGAGATTTAACTGCAAAGAGATACTTGAAACCTACCAATTATGTTAAGATTTGCTGTTCAACTTATACTACCAATATGTAAACTAAATTAACTTCTTATTTTAACACTTTAACCAAGAATTGGATATATCTGTTTCTTCAGCTGAGGTTACCTTGTGCTCACTTATTGAAGTTTGTTTCATCAGTTTTCTGCTCATCTACACACATTACAGTTTACATATAAGATATATTGGCAAGTACCTTCACTTTTACTTACCCATTTGGCAATTGGACAACCTTGGGAGCTTTTCCCTTCCTTTCCTGAGTAAACCAATTTCTCAATTCTTATACATTTACCAGTTTTTCCAAATCTGAGAATACAAAGCACAAAGGTAAGCTGTTAGCTTCTTTTATAGTTTTATATAATAATATAAAACTATGATCATGAACTTGACAGCCATATTGTTTGGGAACACAAACCTGGTATCCTCCAAACCATAGATTCAGACGGATGAAAATCCAAGTAAAAAAAGCATGTGTTGTGGGACTTATGAATGGTAGCTTAGGAAGGAAGAGGGTAGTGACCTTGGAGGGTCATGGGTGGTGGTGGGGGGGGGGGCAGTGCAAGAATGTTACTAGCCTGTAGATGGGAGTGACCATAGAGGGTCATGGGGGTTGGGGCAGTGTAAGAATGTTACTAGTCTGTATGATGGGAGTCTGTATGTATAGGAGACAGGTATTAAGAGAGGACAGAAGTGTTACCTTTTTTCCATGAGTTTTCTAATTGCTGGCACAGACGGTCCAGCACCGAGGTGTGTGTAGTACGGTGCCTCGTCAGGATCATGCTCTGTGAAAAAACAAAACAGGAACTTTATCAAAACATCAAGTAACTGTTGCTGTCAAGTCTAAGTGGTTTTTATTTGCACCCATTTGAGAATTGCTTGTGTCCACTCACCATGCTAGTTATATGAGTTTTACTGGATTTGGAAGCCTGTTCACTACAATGCCATTACATTGATAATGGGGGAGAGGTGGGGAAGGCAGAAATCAGGAGCAATCCAGTAAGGTTAATGAAACATGAAGGGGATAGAGAGCTGAGAGGATGGAATGAGATTTGAGTCTCCATACATGTCAATTATTAATGGTTCAGTTTCCCATAGCACATAAAATGATTAAGTTTACTAATGATCTCATCAGTGACATCACTACTAGGTATGCTAATGATGCACATTCAATGATATATTACAAACTACACAGTAATTTCACAGCTTGATATTTCTTGTACTCACCAAGACATCCACATTTGGGCATTTCTAGTTTCTCGTTCTTGCTGAGCATTCGCAACCTCTCTTCCTCTTCAGGGGTGGAGACTGACAACTTAGGAGAATCCATGGTCCTCTCTGGAGTCTTGTGACCCGGTGGTGTTCCGTTTGGAGAAATTTCAGGTTTTGAAAAATGTGAAGATTGCTTTGGTATTGAAGAGTTTGATGAGCCAGCAAGTGCCTCTAATTTGTACGAGTCTGAGAGATGTGTAGGGAGAACGTGTGCCTTAGGACTGGGGGTAGTGATTTTTTCTCCGGGTAGTATACCTTGGGCGGAGGGGTGACCAGTGTGTGGTGGGGCGCCTACATGCATTGGATTTGAAAACACAGCATATCCCTCAGAAGTGGATAATTTGTTGATCTGGGATACCTTTGTAAAGGGAGAGGAGTCAATTACATGGTTAGCCTTACTAACTGATTCTTTGGGGTGTTGTCTTGAGGGTCTCTCTGGTACTACTGCATTATTACTACTACTCTGGAAAGGAGGGAAAGGAAAGTTCCTCCTGGGGACTGACCCACTCAATGACAACAAAGATTCAGCAGCGAGATCAACGGGGGAGTAAGTATGGTGAGGCGCATGGTCTGGTGAATGTTTACTATGAAGGTGATGATGGGAAGATAACTTTTTCATTTCAGATGGGGAAGAAGATTTTGCTCTCTGATGAGAGGAAAACTGACTATTTCGGGGAAGATGGTTATTGATGGAGTCTTTTGAGATTCCGTTTCCTGAGTTATGATGCAGCATATTATTATCAGGGAGGCTATGAGAGGTGGGTGAAGTCACCCGATGTGCAGCATGTTTGGCTAACCTTTCATGATGATTCCAGTACTGTAAATGATTCCGTCCCTCCAAGGATTTACCTATTTCAGAATGGGAATTGCCAGAGGCTTTACTGTCATTGTGTGTGTGAGGAGACTCTTGCATTTTTATATGGGGAGGTATTCTGTTGAAATGAGCAAATCCATTGACTTGAGGCGGGGTTGTGGCTGCAGCTTGCAGTACCCAGGACTTCTCTGGTATCGACATATTCGGCGGTAATTTCCCAAGGTTTGGTACCAGGCCAGGTGGAAACCCAGGCAGTGAGGCATTGCCAGCAACAGCCTGCAAAAAGAGAAAATGAGGATGTTGAAGGCAAAAACAAACTTTTGCAACACAAGAGAAATTAGACTCTACTCGAAAATGGAGCAACACGGCAAACCTTAAACATAAAATAAATCCCAAATGTTACCTGTGGGGATATATTCATAATCAACCAAATGTCTGTACCTGACTCCCCTTACAGTCTAGATGCACTTGTACACACTGACCTATGACTCAAAGAAAGAGAGGGCAGGGGAGGCACAAGAAAACACTATTCTGTAAATTGGTTCTTTGCCTATCCATGTAAACCTACGCTACCAGCCTACCATAAGCACAACTCAAACAAGATCCGATGTTTATCATCATCGGTGTTAATTGGGAGGGTATCTCTGTATGTTCCATGATGTGTTTGTTTTATTGTGAGTGAATGTGTAGGTGTTATAGTATTGGTCTGTCAGCAAAGGAACATAATAAAGTTCCCCAAACTGTCCATCTTATGTTGTAGTAATTACATATAGGGATGTGATTGTTCTTCAATTCTATTCACGAAACGGTTACAAGCCCTTTAAAAAAAAAAAAACAGGTTAAATCTTTACAAGATGTTTGAACTATGTAGCAAATACAATAACAATATTTTAAATATTAACAAAAGAGAGACATTTTCAGAGTTTGGTAGACTATGGACTCCTCTCCCTGTGATAATGCCACCTTACTAGTCGACATTCCTTCTGGTATCCATGCAATGACTGTCCTCAAACATTACTACCACTCTACTTAAATAAACAGCGGTGACTTCTTGATAAAACATTCCCTGCTTTTTCCCAGCTCCTGCTAAATTTGATAGATATTAAATTTTCTCAGACAAAGTATTAAATTGAATTCCAGTCTTGCAGTGACAGTTGTAGTCATGTTTTATCACATTTCTGCTGATCCATGGGTTACAGGCACATACACAATCTGAATAACACAACTTTCTGGGTCAATGGGAGCAATAGAACAAGGAGCATTCTCTGTTTAAGGGCACAGGAGTAACCTGCAGGGTCAAGTCTTAAACCCTATCCCAGAGCTGTTAATACCAGCAGGTTGCCAACATTCCAAAGAGATGTCTGGTTATGGATGAGCTATTTCAAAGTACCTTCAAGGGTGGAGGACAAGCTCAGTTAGTACCCTCTAGGGGGAACAAAATCCCCACTAATGGGGTTAAAGACAGTTCAAGCTTGGATACAAGCCATTAAATTTGGCTAAGGTAAAAGTACATTGACTATTCTGTAAAACCATTATGGAAGCCATTGTACTTTTTGATTTTGTCTGTTTAGAGTATAAACCTGGATTACAAAAGTTTGAGAGTCAACAATCTCTCTAAGGACCAAACCAAGAGAGAGTTGACAAACTTGAAAGAAAACCTGCTCTGATGAAGGAATAGGAATCTTTGTAGTTCATCATCAGATTGGGAAACTGGATCTTAAGAATGGAGATTGTAGTTATGGTATACGATCACAATTCAAATGGAGTATGTTCAAAGAAATCAGCAAATGGTTTCTACCGTTGAGAATTAATTTTACCACCTGATCAGTTAAGTTTAGGTGACAACAGCTTAATGGGAACCTTAGTCAGATCAACTGATGTCCTCTTAATGGGGATCTAATCATTTGATGTCCTCTTAATGGGGATCTAATCAACTGATGTCCTCTTAATGGGGATCTAATCAACTGATGTCCTCTTAATGGGGATCTAATCAACTGATGTCCTCTTATTGGGGATCTAATCAACTGATGTCCTCTTAATGGGGATCTAATCATTTGATGTCCTCTTAATGGGGATCTAATCAACTGATGTCCTCTTAATGGGGATCTAATCAACTGATGTCCTCTTAATGGGGATCTAATCAACTGATGCCCCCTTAATGGGGATCTAAGTCTAATCAACTGATGTCCTCTTATTGGGGATCTAATCAACTGATGTCCTCTTAATGGGGATCTAATCAACTGATGTCCTCTTAATGGGGATCTAATCAACTGATGTCCCCTTAATGGGGATCTAAGTCTGATCAACTGATGTCCTCTTATTGGGGATCTAATCAACTGATGTCCTCTTAATGGGGATCTAATCATTTGATGTCCTCTTAATGGGGATCTAAGTCTAACCAACTGATGTCCTCTTTTAAAGGCTGCATCAGAGTAGACTTACTTTGGAACAATTGTTGAAAAACAAATGCCCTGATTGCTGCACTAAACTACCACACGCTTGAGAATAAGATTAACAAATAAAATTGACTAGAGAATGAAATAAACAAATACAACCATCTAGAGAATAAAACGAACAAATATATTGAACCGACTAGAGCATGAGATTAACAAATATATTAAACCCACTACAGCATGAGATTAACAAATATATTAAACCAACTAGAGAGTGAGATTAACAAATATATTAAACCCACTACAGCATGAGATTAACAAATATAT
>JAIPMN010002936.1:11495-22911 GCA_020650975.1 Apostichopus californicus | reverse complement strand
ATGCCTTTGTCGTTTACCTCCATTTCATTAACATAAATTCTGTTCATTTGCTACACAGTTAGATTGAACTTGAACGGACTTATGGTGTAGGAGAGGTTCGTGACACTCTTGTTTTGCTCACTGACATACACACACACTTACACGCACACACAGACTCACCAACAAACTTCCTCACATTCTTGATTTGGGGTGAAGTACAATATCTCATCTCTCTATCCATTACATGTAGGGAGATGAGAGATAAAAACATTAATAACGAGAATTAAATTACATGCGTTTGGAAATGAATCCACTACAACACCTAATGCAGTTTTGAAGACTTACCGCCTGTAATTCCTGTGGCTGTGAAACCTGCCAATTGCAAGATCGGTACAGTGGCGAATAGACACGCCAAAAAGACCATTTTGATTTCTGTAATTAATAGCCAGAATCCATGGGTTAGCAATTTAATGTTACGTTTAGGGGAAGCACAACATAATGAACTGAGGCACGGGGTATACTGCGCCTCAGTGCGACCAACTGGCAAAGCAACACGAAGGATGTGTTCATGTCAAGACGTACAACGACTGACATAACGGTCATTGTGCAAGATCCGTTCTTAGTATTGTACAAGTTATACTGTACTAAGCTATACAGCTATACTGTTGATTCGTAAACACATTTGAACAATCCCGTAAAGAAAGTTCTTAACAAAATAGTTAACTGTTGTAGTAGAATGACTTTTCATTTGATCAGACGGAAATAGGTGTGAACCAGGACATTAAACCTTACTTTTTTTTTGAGAATGACGTTTACTGTTCCTTGAAACTTGCATTTCTTGAACGCATTTAATTGCCTGATGTAGCCTTTTCTAGGCCTAGGTCAAGGCCTATCAGTGACATACGTTCGTGAGTGTTAATATCGACGGTGTTCTGACACTGACTAGTCTACTGTGGTGTGCGACTGTCTTTCGGTGGTTCGATTTCTTGGGCCACTGCCCTCATAACATTTGAATTGCCTCCTTTCCGCCAATACCTTCTGATGCTTCAATTAACGTTAGGCCTATGTTTAGTTTAACGTTCAATTATCATCATTGTTAAATGAGGTTATCGTTATTGCTCAAGTACACTACAAGCTAAACGCTCGCAAATTTTGGTCATCACTTTGCCAAGGGTGGTTACACCGAGTGGATTGTTGCCATACCATACTTAATCTGATTCATTTGCTTTGAGTAAGATTAGTCGCTATAACTGGGACAGAAATACTTTTCTTGCAACTTATATCCACCGTTGAGTTTAATGTGCATCATCCATAGACCATAGGTTAATGCACGATCAACTGACGACAACGGGACAATCAGATTCGAGTTAATTTTGTATCAATAAACTATCTTTACCCAGCAGGTTTGCATGGGAAGGGCCTCGAAATCACGTATGCGGTGACCATAACCTTTAGGGCATTCAAATTGAAAGGAGCTACATATAGACCAGGAATCACTATGTGGGATATCAGTGTGAATTAACTTCATGTTCTTTGCTCGTTTAATACAAGATGGAGGCGACGTAAAATTCAAACATCACCATTATGAACCAACTAATTATAGTTCTTATTAAATATCTCCCGTTTTGTTAATACACAAAAATTGATTTTTAACACTGTAATTTTGGGAATGAGGTTCAGAATGCAGATACTGCCAAATGCTTGTCAATATTTCTTTAATCAAATCGTTGTTGTTATTGTAAGGAATTAGAACAATTAAGACTAAACTATTAACTTTATTTCAACTTTTAGGAAAGAACAAAATATTTTTTTAACGTTATGCTGAATATAAGTCTAGATAACGGAGGCCGTGGCAGTGAAACTTCCTTGATATATAGTATATTGGTAATGAAATCCAGTCAGCTGCTTTAAAGTTTGGAAATATTAATAATAGCTAACATGTAATTCACGTCTGGAATAATAAAACTTATATTCAAAGCCTTACCTTGATAATGTTATTCTGGACTGGTAAAGAAACAAGTGCACTGAGTTGTTGTCCTTCTGTCGGATGTAAAGCAATTGCAATACTTCCCATACGAAGTGACGTAAATAAACCGTCCGATGATAATGTACGGAAGCTCTAGACCGCCCTTGTGGCGTCATGTTTACTTTGTAGTCAATATTAGACGTTGTTCTTTATGCTACAGCTTATAACAAAGACGGATAGGCGGTGCATAAAAGATGGGTGTTGGTTGCAAATTTGAGCACTATATGAATGCCATTTCAATCAACATGCCCTTTTTATGTACGAACATCAGTATTGTCAATTTTCATTGAATCAAGATGAAATAATCGATCGAAAACCACATCAGTCCCTGTACATTGGATTGTAAGGGCCAGCATTTATACATGGAACTGTTCAGGGGAACGTCTTCATCCCAATAACTTCCATCTGGATTTATTTTAGAACCAAAATAAAGGTTCTTGAAGCCATGAACGCTTATGATCAATCGTAAGCATGTGTATTTTGAGTTATGGATTGATCGCGGACCAATATGAGTAATTGTACTTAATGTAGATTTCACTACTCTTGTAGTGAATATATGCTAAGCCTAATAATTACAAGACAATTAAAATTGGCAGGGAAAAGAGGATAGATCTGGGGGTAAGATAGAGGGGAAGGGGATCTGGGGGTGAGAAAGAGGGGAAGGGGGAACTGGGAGCATTGTGAGAAAGAGCAAGAGAATCGTACTCAAGACGGAAACGGTCTTTCTGAAAGTTATACTTGTGGGGGAGTGGATGGGGGCGGCGTGGGGAGGCGGTGCGTGGGGAGGGGGAGCGATGATCGAATGAGGGTATTTATCTAGCTGGAAACATTTCTTTCTTAAGACCCAAGCATATTTAGGATGTTTAAGTGATCAACATGATTTGATAATTATTAAAGAAATCGATTATATTAATTTGTATCTATGAATAATTATTTCGTCTTCTTATAAAATGATAATTTGATACAATTCATCCCCTCCCTTACTTCAATTAATATTCATCACAATTTCAGTAACTAAAATTGAAACAGTTATTCTGAAATGTTCCATCTAGAACTCCGTATACCTTTCCCTCCAACGGTCTGAGCTTACGTGGCTGTAACTATGTACGTATAGCGCTAAGGAGTATTCTAAACATTACAACATAGGGGTATTCCAGGATTTAAAAATTGTGCACTTGTAGGCGTCCGGAAATCTACGGAGAGCCAAACGTTCCATAAATATCGAAAAAGAAAGTGAAGTGTCCAATTCGATATCAACATGTTGCAATTCCATATGAACACGTCATGCTTATTTTGAATTTGATATGTTGATGGACGTAATGACATTTCGTATTTTGTTTCGACAATTGTCACTTTCTTTTACTAAAAAGCGACGGTGTCACCGCTATAGCACAGACAAACTATTCAAGTTTTAGTTTCAGATTCCAAATTTGAGTTAAAGAGACTTCAGAGAGAAGACGGGGGAGGGGGGGGGGGGCTGGGAGCATTGTGAGAAGGAGCAAGAGAATCGTAATCAAGACGGAAACGGTCTTTGTGAAAGTTATACTTGTGGGGGAGTGGGTGGGGTGGCGTGGGGGAGGTGGGGCGTGGAGTAAGTTGGGGCTAGGGGGAGGGGAGAGATGGTCGAATGAGGGTATTTATCTAGCTGCAAACATTTCCTTCTTAAGACCCAAGCATATTTAGGATGGTTTAGTGATCAACATGATTTGATAATTATTAAAGATAGATATAATAATCGATTATATTTATTTGTGTCTATGAATAATTATTTCGTCTTCATATTTTATGATATTCTGATACAATTCATCCCCACCCTTACTACAATTAATATTCATTTACAATTTCAGTAACTAAAATTGAAACAGTTATTCTGAAATGTTCCATTTAGAACTCCGTACCTTTCCCTCCAATGTTTTGAGTTTACGTGGCTGTTACTAGGTACGTAGTGGTAAGGAATATTCTAAACATTACAACATAGGGGTATTCCAGGATTTAAAAATTGTACACTTGTTTAGGCGTTAGGTATTTAGGAAATATACGGAGAGCCAAACGTTTCATAAATATCGAAAAAGAAAGTGAAGTGTCCAATTTGATATCAACATGTTGCAATTCCATATAAACACGTCATGCTTATTTTGAATTTGATATGTTGATGGACGTAATGACATATCGTATTTTATTTCGACAATTGTCACTTTCCTTTACTATTACTTTGTTTACTTTTGTTAAGAGAATCGATGTTTGCAAATATTTTTTTCTGAAATATGTGTTCATAATATTTCAATCTATTAATAGTAATGTTGTTGACTTTCAGACCAACTGCTGTATTCTACGTGAAAAAGAGAATATAAATGCTATACAAGAGCAACAGAGAAAGGATTTCGAATATTTGGTGCTACTGTGACATCTCATATTCGAAAATATATGGCAGCCACTTTGTTCAAACAATATCTGTTAAGACAGTCTTAATATCTCGCGAAGGAAACATGATTGAAACATAAACATAATTGAAACATAGGGAAACAAACTGGAAACATAATTATAGTTCATAATGTGTGCACTTTTTTAGGAGGGGGATAAAGTGGGGGAGGGGGGGGGGGTGAGGAGATATGCAAAGAAATAGGGGGAGAAGGAGGATAATGTTCCTTTTAAGTGACTATATAGGATAGTAAGGTTTATTTATCTTTATTAAACTAATGTTTTAGCTTCAACAATTTTACCAGCCTAAAAAGTATTATCTCAAAACAAACTGGAAACAATAAACAATTTATCCGCCATGCACTTTTCATAAATATTACCAATCCAAATGCTGTGAGGAAATTGGTTTTATTATTTCAAGAGCTGAGTAGCTTGTCTCTACCATATATATATAGGTATGCATCGATTATACAATGAATTGACTATGCATTTACTATACGTGTACTGTACAGTACCAATTATCAACTATGCATCAACCATGCATCTGTACTGTACTAAGCTGCTTTCAAGAATAAACTCTCACACAGGTCCCAACATTCCATATAATATTGACTGTACTAATTAACACTGTTAAAACAATAATTGCTTTTTTTATGATCGATCAATCTATGAAAGGTTCTTTTGTCTTTTCCAAGGTTGACAAGGTGGTTTATTTAGTTATAGTACAAGGTTCAGGTGAATGATAGGATGGGTGCAGTACAGTACAGTACAGTACAGTAAAGTACAGTACAGTACAGTGCAGTACAGTGCAGTGCAGTACAGTGCAGTACAGTACAGTACAGGTTGACAAGGTCTTCTAGTTTATTTGGTTATAGTACAAAGTTCAGGTGAATGATAGGATGGGTACAGTACAGCACAGTACAGTAAAGTACAGTACAGTACAGTGCAGTACAGTACAGTACAGTGCAGTACAGTACAGTACAGTGCAGTACAGGTTGACAAGGTTCACAAGGTCTTCTGGTTTATTTGGTTATAGTACAAAGTTCAGGTGAATGATAGGATGGGTGCAGTACAGTACAGCATTGCACTCGAATCATGTACATGACATGTGGAAAAGATTTATAAGGCAAATAACTACTAACTATTGAGATCAAGCACAACACTTAATACTTACAAATTATGATTTGATCCCTATATCATTTGACAAGTTTTCAACACCAGAAAACTGAGGAAAGCAGCAAGGGAGGCCACAGAACATTATTTTCTTATAAATGCTGTCACTGCCTCTCCGCGGGAGAGGGGAACGGAGGAAAAAGGAGGGGGGTGGGTCAGAAAGTGTAATGATATTAATCACATATTTCAGACTCGAAGTGTTACCAAACATGTAGTAACATAAGACATATTGTAAGCGCTATTGCAGCCCTCAACTGCCACTCTGCAAAAGATATACTTACTGAATATAAAGGAAGGATCAGTAATCGGAGAATCTGGTAAGGGGTGGGGTAAAGTAAGAAGGACAAATTGGGAGCAGTAGGGGTACAGAAAGTGCAAGGAGATCACTAATAGGCTTCATTTTCAAATTTGTTATCATAGCAATATCGGAGAAGTTAGCAATAGGAGCTTCGCCACATATTAAAGTTGTTTCAACTGCAAGCACACAGTAGTTTCGTCGACTGAGTACATGTAAGTTACATTATGTATTCCATTTTAGCCTTCACAACCTCGCTAAGATTAAAATTGCAGCTATTCCAAAACTCGATATGTTAATGGTTGTAACCCTCAACTTAACGCAGCTCATCTCTATCTCTGCAAATAATTGACATTTACTGTTCTGTACTCATTAGCCCTACTTGTAAGTACATCTCCAAGGGTAGCCTCTAGTCAAAATCCGAAGGGAAGGGAATGTGATGGGGAAGGGTATGGTGTCAGGAAGGGGATGGGGATGGCACAGGGTCGGGCTAGGTGATTGGAGGTGATTGGGGCTAGGCTGGCTGAGACAACAAAATGCTTGTAATCTTTGTAAGAGTACAACCGACAACCGTGGGTTTAGAACTTGATTTTACCATAAACAGAAGTTTGTAATAATAGAACAAAAATTGTGATGACGTAGCAGACAAATGGATATATTAGTCATGTGCACTATGAATATTCATGTGAATCCAGGCATATAACTTTGAGTAGATCAAGTCCCCTCTAAGTTAGGCCGTAGACACAGTTCAATGAGCAATTAACATACCTCATTTCAAAGGTTAACAAAAGAGATATCACAAAGATTGACAATTTACAGTTGGAATATGATGAGTCATAAACCTTTTTAACCAGTTTTTCTCTCCAACAGAAAACTAATAAAATCTTTGAGTAACAAAGCAAACTCCTGACCTTCAGACATACAATGGCTTTTGTCAGGCTGGCGTTGTTGCCATGGATGAACAGATATCAATTGTATCATTTCAATGCCAGTTATTGGACCTTTCACGTATCATCACGTATCATGGGAATTGTGGTCTTTTATCAAGTGATAATGAAGTCATAATAGTTTGAACACAATACAGGAATGTAGAAATGCATTGGCTATACAACATATATCCTACCATTCAACCTTGATGATCACTGGTAATTAAAGCAAACCATCAATTATCACTGGATTTGAGGTCTGATCTTATGAAAGTGTATACTCATAGGACAGGAATTGTGATCCTGTCTTTTCAAACATATAAGCATAGCCCCCCCAATCAAACATCCTCACCCCCCCCAACACCATGTACCTGAGCTACAGTTTCATGCATGATATATTAATTAAATGGTACCGTGCATGCAAACTTAAACAAGTCTTCAACTGCACAAATGAAATCACTATGCAAAACTAGAATGGAAACAGTTGGAATCAAAGGGGCGGGGGAGAATCAAAGAAATAAAGTAACCTCAGGCATTGTGCACTTCCCAGGTTCAAAATCAGAGATATTCATATACCTGTGAGTCAAATAGACGGTTAGCATTTGTTCTTTCGGCGCATTGTTCATTTAGGCGGTTGTTGCTTCCAATGGGATTGTAGAAATATACATCACCCAACACTGCTGCTAACAAGAAGGTTAAAATAGATGCACAGCGCAAGAGGATCTTGGTTGTTTATTTGGTTTTCTATAAGATAAATAAAATCTAGAAAGAAACAAAACCAGACTGCAAAACGGACTAAAACGGATGGCGCTCCCAAAGTCCCACGTCCAGATTTAGTATATAATGGGATCCTCGTTGGCGCAATACTCGTTGGAGATACAACAGTGCAGCGGAAACTTACTACAAGACAACTTAATTAGTAGAGCTGTAGTAGAGTGCCCCAATCCAACTTGAACGAACCACCAAAGTGAACCTGTAGCGGAATTCAATCTTTAGCGTAAATTGAAAGTGCGCCCCCTTTTTTCATAATATTGAGCTTTTAACCCTTGAGCAACCAGACAGCAAAACTGCAGTGTGGTTTTCGACGATGCTATATGAATAATCTTATATGAACTTGACACACTAGGCTGTAGAGTAGCCAGGATGAACAACATACTTAAATCTAAGTAGTACAGCAAAAAGCATTGAGATATGACGAACAATATTTACATTGGCAGCTGATGACCGAGATGGAAACTTTTCTTGTATTCAGCATACAGATTGATCTCTAGCAAATACAATGGGCTTCTTCTGCTTAATGTTGTATACCTAAAAGCCGTACATTAGGCAGGCGTCGAGCGATTTCGACCCCATGGTCTCCAAGATTTTTCGTATGGTTTGCCTCTCAAACATCTTACTAGGCGACAGTTAATTTCGTAAACGGCGCCTAGTCATTTCCCTACATTACTACATCCAAATCTGAAGTTTTTATTTGGCACTGAATCTCGACAATTGCGAGATACGACGGAAAACTTAAACAACGGAAGCAAAGATATAATACCGATTATTCACAATGATATCGTCCCTTCCAATACATTAAGCATGTACAAACAGTACGTTTCATTACACACCTATGTACACAGGCATGTATGCAGCGACGTAAGTTAGCGAAACACTTAAGTCAATGGAGATTGTCCAGACTTCTTGATTCGTATCTACGGATGCCCTTAAGCTATTCCCAATTGCCCACAGCCTCTTCTATGCTAATGAGGCGTAACGCACATCTATCTAATATGTTGGTCGGTTGGACATACGGTAGATTATAAAACAAGGTTTCCACAATTTGACCCCTAGTGACACAATATGACATTTGACCTCCATAAAAAGGCAATATACTTCTTGTACTGAACGTGTCACAACTGCATACTTTAATATGAGATTGGTCCAAGCTTCCCTTTTTGAGATATCGTGTTTACAAGGTCAAATTGTGTAAACCTTGTAAACACGATATCACAAGAAGGAAAGCTTGGATCACTCTCGTATTTCGTGTGAAGGAGAACCACATTAACTTTAAGATCCCTAATGTTTTTGGTGGAGGTCCAAGTCCATTTGGGGTCACTAGCGGTCAAATTGTAAAAACCTTGTAAACACGAAAACTCAAGAAGGGAAGGTTGGACGAATCTCATATTTAGTATGTAGTTGGTACACGTTCAGTACAAGATTTTATTGAGGTCAAAGGTCAGTTGGAGTCACCAGACGCCAACTTATTGTGGTAACCTTTTTTATAAGCTACCGTGTGCGTTACGCCTCATACGAATATGAGGTTATTGGCAATTGGATATAGTAGTGACCAGGCAACGTTTATGAAACTTAACAGTTCGTTTAGTTAGTTTTTTTTACTATGACCAATCTCAATGCGAAATAATTGTGTAAAACGGTCTTAGTTTGGCAGTGAGTTCACGAGCTTTTGTCTGGATCGGCTGTTGATCTCAATTTCTTCCACCAGCTTCAACATAGCTAGGCCTTAAAAGTAACGTTCGACTTTCGTCACGTCTATGATCATGGGACAACTTGAGCAAACATGGGTAGGCCTGTGAGTAATTTTATGTGTCTAGGCCAGCAACGGTTGGGTAGAATAGGGTTCGTTAACACAACAACGTGAAGAATACCAGTCAGAATACCAATACACTTAAGATGGCAAAACATCTCCTTAATTTTTTCTTAAGGCATTTTCCTACTGGCTATCAGTCATAAATTCGCAAAGTATAGAACAATTTAAGGAGTTTTGAGATAAGATTGCTTTTGTTGCTGCTCGGATTTTTGGAAGATAGATGCTCTTACA
This sequence comes from Apostichopus californicus, assembly GCA_020650975.1. Taxonomy (NCBI): domain Eukaryota; kingdom Metazoa; phylum Echinodermata; class Holothuroidea; order Aspidochirotida; family Stichopodidae; genus Apostichopus; species Apostichopus californicus. The sequence goes on along the minus strand of JAIPMN010002936.1, from coordinate 13,273 downwards.
ACCTCAGATTTTCATTGCGTAAAGATCGCTTTGATTTAGGTATTGTAATGGAGTTTCTTTTCGCGCACCAATCTGCAGCTAAAAGACAAGATAAATAACGGGGCAAATGTATATAATCGAGTAGCGGTTCAAAGTAGCAGTACCTAGCTACTGTATATACCTGGTAATATAGGAGCCATAATGTGAAAGAAGCCAAGCTATCTTCGTAGGTGTTCTTACAGACTTTTAATCGTTTAAGACATAACAGTAGGCCTAGCTGCTTATTTATCATTCTGCGACATGTTTACTTTGTTCAACACTTACTTTTGGTGGAAAAAGTTTCAATTTCATACTGCAAAGAAACATGACTTTCTCATGCGCAATTACGTATAGCACCCTGTATCTGCCTAACTGCCTAAACCTTTGTTCATAGAAAGCATTGATGTTGCAGATCTGTACTTTGGAGACTTGAACAACAATCATAGGCCTAGTGGCGAGTGGAATTTGGCGAGTAGAGGTTTAGTCACGGTCACCAAATAGCGAGTACTTTTAGAAATATTAGTCGAGGCCTGAAAAACTTGAAAACATGATTTCAAATGGTAGAAATCATGGATACTTGTCATACATGGTATATGGATTTGCCATATTGAGTACAAGAATCCTGTTGCTTGTGAGGTCAAATCTCCTTTGAGGTCACATGATATCTAACGATGGAAATCGTGGATACCTCTAATACTTGGTGTATGGAGTCATAACATTGAGTACAAGACTCCTATTGTTTTTGGTGTATAGCCACGTACAGTAGACTGACCTGTGTTTATCTTGCCAAAGTTTTATTGTATCAAAATGGTCGTAAGGGCCATTTCTATTGTAACAGCTATTTCTGGTTATACTAACAACCAGAAGTCTAGTGCACTGAAGTCATCGAAACCTCAATGCATTTTGCATTCTGGTTTTATCAGGATTTATGGGCTGTCGACTCACGTCGTCCCTGTTGACAAAGTTCCCTAAACTTTACAACACTATTGTTGAGTCTAGACCATCGCACATTGTTATGTTCAAAGAATATATCAAACTTGGAGAGTTTATCCTCAAGAGCATCAATCTGGAACATGATAACGAGGCAGCAGTATTACACAGGTGCACTGGAAGGTGTAGTTTTCAGCATTCACTCAAATACCAAGGTTCATGTAGTTTCCAGCATTCACTCGAAGTACCAAGCTTCATGTAGTTTCCAGCATTCACTCAAAAGTACCAAGCTTCATGTTGTTTCCAGCATTCACTCAAAAGTACCAAGCTTCATTTATTTCCAGCATTCATTCGCTGTATCATTTTCCGAAAGAAACCGTCAAAGGATTTCTGAGGTGTTAAATAATGGTGGTATTCTTCTTTTGATATTGGGTTGAAGGAAACGTTACAGTAGAGCTCTTTTATAGTTTGCTTAAGAAAAGTTTCTTCTTATTTATTTGAAATCTTCTCCTTAACTTCATAAAGACGCTTAAAGGTGTTAAAAGAAACCTTACACAATCTCTCCTCTCCTAAACCTTTGAACATTTTATTTATAACTTCTTCGTAGATTATTCTGATATGCCAGACATAAATTTCTTGAACAACAAGAATGCAGGGATCATCAAACCGATAGGACACAGCATTCCATTCGCTTCAATGAGTATTGTTGTGAAATCTGTGAGATAAGAACATAGGGTAACTAGTAAATACACGTAGGAAGAACAAAATGCGATAACATGTTACCAGCCCCACCCTCCCCCTCCCACAAACACACAGTAATGAAACAACCA
>JAIPMN010002936.1:0-11485 GCA_020650975.1 Apostichopus californicus | reverse complement strand
CCCCCCCCCCCCCCCCACAAACACACAGTGATTAAACAACCAAACTGATATTCTCGTGATACTTTAAGTAGGCGTTCAAACTTCTGGCACTAATAGGCATCCGTACATAACATTAACGAGTAATCCCAAGTGACCGTCACAACGTGGGAAGAAAGATCAGTCAGACCCGAGAACTCGTGACTTCTAGGTCAATCTTGTCACTTAGGGTAGACAAGAAGAAGGTTGGGGTTGGTCAAATAATAACTGTAGACAAAGAGAGATCCTTCGACCAGTTTACGTGTTAGTGTTTGTGACCTAAGCTAAAGGGATTATATTTTGTTGACGGGGTTCATAATTGGTCTGCCGTTGCTGGATGCATATAGAATAAAGTTCAGTCAACAATGGGTCTATACTCTTGTTAATGTTCACATCGCTGGTAACTGTTACCCATACCGTGTTCCTGTAGTATACCGGACAGTGTTCCTATTCCTGCAGATTAATATTACTGCCTACACTATTACTTTTCCATCGGCTATCGGGTAAGTTGTGAATCTTTCTTTTTGAGATAATTTCAAATTGGTTACAGTAGTTCATTCAAGATACTTAAAGCTTACGAAAACTCTGTTCGAAATTTGTATCAATATAATGTAAACCACTTAACACAATAACATCAAAATGGATGTTAAGCTTTCAAATTGTTGCAACGATCAATTATCCCAAACAAAAAGGCGAGAATAAGTTGATGTTCGTACATCCTGAAACAAAAACTAATTTGAGTTTATAGTATAAGGTGGACATTAATGTTCATGTTAGTGTGGACATTAGTGTTCATGTTAATTTGGACATTAATGTTTCTGTTCCGTGTCGCTCTGTTATCTGTGTTGTAAGCTGCACGCCTCTGTCATCGGTCTATTCATTCTAGACAAATTAAGAGGAATGTTTGAGAACAGTGACACAGACGACGCTGTAGGGACCGTTGTTTTCCCGCCTTCGGTGCAAGAAAAAGCTGAAAACATCACATACAGCAATGAAATATCAATAACTTGTTTAATGTGCCTTATCTTTTCCAGAACCTTCCAACAAATACAAACACATTTAAACAATAAGAACTTCACCAGACTTAGACACGCTACTATGGTGACCGTGTCAAAGGTCATCATAGGGGTGAAGGCAAAGAGAACGATAACCTTTACAGCTTGTCAAGTTCTACAATTACAGTCAATACTTTAAACTAATCCAACTATAATTGTATAATCTTTCCTTCCTTGTGAAGTAAGTGGCAGATATGCATATCGTGGCATCACTGCCACTGTCGTTTTAGAAGCTAAATCAGGGGAATACTAGCTAGCTGCCGGGCGACGTGAAATGAACTGTTTGTTAAACTTTATAGTCTGTGCATATATGATATAAGCTAGAGTATGAGGCGACAACGCTTTGTACAACATTTTCCATTCTGTGTAGAAAATAAACATCTCCAGAATGAATGGTACGACGTTACCCCATCGACAACTGTCCGAAGATTTTGATTGTTACAAACGATCGTTCCAAGTATTCATACAGAGCAGCATAAAACGGGATGTTTCGACGTCTTTGTTGGATGACCTCTTAACTTCGAGAATAGGGCCAAAGCTTAAAGAAAGTGCTGTAGGAAAAGAGGAAGATCTTCGCATTCTGTGAGTTGGATCGGGAACAGGTAGAATTAAAATATATCTCAAATATTTATTAATGCAAAGCTTACCACTCAATTCAATATATATTGATATTGTGTAACGTGAATAATTCAGTCTTTATCTGTGTACCTTTCATGTATTTGAGTCATCTTAGGTTTATATGTAAAATGATAGGAGCCTCAGGTTTTCAAATACTGTGCGAATGCTATATCCGTACTCGTACGAGCCTCATGTACTTTATTTTAAATCTTGGCTTCACCAGGCTAATAATACACACCGGACGATAAACCACACAGTGCATGCCTGTTTTGTAGAGGATTGAAATAAAACTAAAAGTAGAGTCTTCGGTCAGTATGGCGTCCGTTCGAGCATACAAGTAATAATTCGTACAAAATGGAAGTATATACATGTGGTGTTGATTTATGATTACCTTTGTTTTAGTCTGTAAGCTTTCAATTCAAGACTGCAACGCAAGGACAAGGCTAACTCTGGTAGTTCAGCCAATACTCATAGCTAGTACAGTATAACTACTGTTCATGTTCCACAACCCTGCATCAGTAACTACTGCGCTGTGTTCGTAACACGGTAACATGTGTTACAGGTGGCACTGTAATTACTGCAAGTTTTTTCTTACTGCAAATTTATTTATTTATTTTTTAAATTAACGCAAATTTGCACCTGTCGGACTCGTAGTTCAACGTGTAACAGCTTTCCAGTATTTCCTGTGCCAACTGTAACACATGTTACCGTGTTGCGAACACAGCGCAGTAGTTACTGATGCACCGTTGTGGAACATGAACAGTAGTTACTGTAATAGCTATGAGTATCGGGTGGGTAGTTGTAGAAAACAATTTCCAAGCAAACACGTTCATTAAAATTACAGCAGTGTAACCAGGGCGTCGTTAAGTTAAGTCTAATTAGTACATGTTGAAAAAAATTATGAAATAGATTCTTCACCTTCATTTCAAAAGTTGCAAAATAAAGCAAATTTTTGCTTGAAAATACTTACTTGTTTTAATGACGATTCTCTCTATTCATGGACAGGACACATGGATCTACAGATCATATCAACCTTGCTAAAACATTCCCCGAGATACAGAGCAGTGTCGTGGAACCAGTACCAGAGCACATCGCTATATACAAGGACAACGTAAAGATGGGAAAATATTCATCAATAAGATGGGACTGGCATCAAATGACTTGGAAGGAATATTATGGAACAGGAGCTCTTAAAAATAAGGAATTTCATTTTATTACCGCCATTCATGTGATGTATTATTTTTAAGATCTGGAAGCCACTGTGCATCAACTCCTTGATTCCTTGGTAGATGGCGGAATTTTGTACATGATTGTTAGAGCATGTAGGTTTTTCATCTTCGTTTACACAGATACTTCGTTTCTGCTCTCATTTGCAGACATTCGTTCCTCGTTTTCTAATTGGACAATTTAACACTACAGGAGTCTTATAAATACAGTGCCAATTGGAGCTGAATGTTGTAGTTATACTATTTCCAATAATCCAAATCCGCAGAGGGTTCAGTTAGAGCGTCCGGACGCGTGATTTTTTTTCCCAGGATGGTTGTGGGTAATTAACATAAAGTAGGCGTGTTCAATGCATTCCTGTACAATACGACTGCTTAGCGTATACAAACCAGACAGGGTTTGGGGCAGGCATGGTTTGATCGCATTTAAGTATAGTATCACGTAGATGATGTGGTCTGCCGTACGTGTGTCTTGTACAGGTAGGGATATCCATGGCACAAGCTTGAGAGGACCAAACTCCCTGGCCTTGGCCCTGCGTGGGTGTTGTATTGATTCTGTGCACAAGTCCGTAATACGGATTGATTCTGTGCACAAGTCCGTCTGGCACAAGCATGGCTACAAGTTTCGTTTACCTGTAGCCTTGGGAATGCATCCAGGTTTTCATATGGAAAGGTCCATGTTATTTTGCTCTCCGTCATGGCGAACTAGGACTAGGAACTAACAAAAACCGATGCCCATATCCAGTCGACGTACGTGTGATTCGCACTAGCCTTATAATAAGTCATATAGGCTAGGCTAGTACAGTGCATGCACGCGATATCCAAGTTGTTGTGTGATGTACGAAGCATGGTACGGTATTTGTAACAATAGCAGTATAGTACAGTGCATAGGTCATACCAAACTTTCCTGAAGTAGGCCTACTGCACATGTGCACTGATTGAGACACGCCTCCTTTATGTTAATTACCCACAACCATCCTGGGAAAAAAATCACGCGTCCTGGCCTAGTACGAATCAGCAGAGAGAGGCTGTATATGGAACGCCTTCGCACCATTCAACCTCATGGGCTCAACAATCAGGAAGGACATGACTAACTTTTCTTCTGTCCCCCTCCCCCTCCTTCTCCCTTTGTCCCCCCCCCCCATCACTCCTCTTCTTATAGCTCTCTCCCACCTTTTTTCTCCACACCTTTCTGTCTTTGTCCTTCTCCAGTTTATTCCCTACCCCATTCCTTTAATCCTCTCTTTGTCCCTCCACTGTTAATCTCCTACCTCTCTTCTTCCCCTGTTGGTTTCTTTCTTTCTTCTCTCCATCCTTTGTCTACTAATCCCCTTACATCTATCTCTTTGTGTTCACCATGCTCATTAACCTGTCTGTATTCTGTGCGTGTTTTGTCCCTTTTGTTACTGTTACTAGTCATTTAGCCTTTGAAGAACATCCTGCTAGGATCGAAACGTCAGTCCAACTTACTTTTACACACTAATTTATATTAGTAGATTCACCAACAAGAAAGAAAATATCACATATTGTTTTCAAGGACAGAATGTATTATGCTGTGAACATTTGGTAATATTCTAAAAAAAAAAAATTGTGGACTCACAATTTTTTTAAATTTATTTTCCATAAACACTAATCGACCTATATGGTAAATGACCTATCAATTTAAAAAAAGAAGAAGATATTTCAGTAAGCCTCACCAACTTACAGCTATTTTTATTAGGCATGACACGTTTTATCATCATGTTCAACATAGAGTTTCAATAAATTGTCTCCATCACATTTAAAATTATTTTCAAAGAATTCAAAAATAACTAACATTAGATTGCAGTGATGTTATGCTTGGCACTTGCTATTGGTCACATATTATCACGGGTTTTAGCGTTCGCGCACTAGGGTGTTGACATCGTCTATACCAGCCCTGGAAGATTTGAATAAGATGGACTTTCTCCAAAAATATAACATTTAATACCTTCAAAAAAACTCCAAAATCGAAATATCGATGAACACACAACACTTCATCAAACACTTATCACCAATGTTTCTTCTTTATTTCAAGAAAATGCAGATAACTTCGTTTACTATCCCTGACTGTCAAATTTAAAACACTGGCCACAACTTATTCACAATTTACTATTCCCATGTATATTCAAATGATTCATAATATCAGTATAGACCTAGGACTACGATATGTGATCAGGGCATAATTATACATTCATACGCCCTAACCTTTGACACTGCTCTGTGAATGGTTGTTGGATCTTAAAATTTATTGACGATATGCCTAGGCTTACCTGTAGAAACACTTGGTCAAACACGCTGGAAAAGAAGATATGGTTTTGGCCGAAAATTTACCCATTTGAAGATGGAGATTTCACCCGAAAATTTGATGACTTAGAGTTAATACATAAAAACGTAGGCCTAGCCTAACATGTTTGTTTCAGCATAATTGAAGAGGATTAAAACTAGGCCCCATAGAAGAAGCCGTTGAAACAGCGCACAAAATTCGCGGGTGCGCTCCACATTATTTCAGTGGTAAGTGAAATCATAGGCATGCGACAAATTACTAGGCTAAATTTAGCTTAAAACGTTGAACTTTTTCAAGTGTACAACTTACAAATTGTAATATAGGCTACACAAATAGTACAAGGCTTAACGTTTGGCCCTAGGCCTTACTGTAGTGATGGTAAGGTCTAACGTTAACGGTAACATTCGTTAGTTAGGCCTATGTATACTCACTAGCGTACTGCAACAGTTAAAAACCTTCTCAGCGGGGTTCTCAGAGGGTCCGATTCTAGATCGTTCGGTCTGTCTACTGTAGATGTGAGCTGTTTCTAGCTTTCTATGTAGTTAAGTTAGGCCAAATCTCATTTCCAGAATTCCCGAGCTAGATACCGCATGGTGCCAGATAGCTCACATTTTCCAGATTATCTTCCAGAAAATAATTAAATAACTGAGACTTTGCATTTTTACTTTGACCATTTAGCTTTAAAAATTTGGAAATATTATTCAACGTAAATTCGACTGCTATAAGCCTTTTATGTACTCAGTGAAAAAAACTGATGTTCCTTTATAACTCCACCTGTACCCGGTTTGTTGTGTTGCAGCAACGCATCGTTGTGTATAAAGGGATTTAAACAGGCGTTGTCTTTATTATTTACACATCTTTACATAGAGTGCAGGATATATAATGGAAATGCAGAATTGTTGCCGGAATTATTACCAAGAAGGACACATTTAACCTGATGTACCAATCACCAAAAAAGGTACATGTATATGCTTTAACATACTGTATAAGTAAAAACCGAGAAGAAAACACACTCGCAGAGCAGCGTTAATTGTAACGAAGCGCCATAATTCTTCTTCACCACACCCAGTATTGTATATCTCACGTATATATAACTATTTGCTTACCCCCTTCAAATACATTATGCTAAAGTAAAGCGCATTTTAAACTAAATGTTATTTTGCGTCATATCCTTTTTAAATGTAGGCCCAAGTATGTCTTGATATGTCATTAAAGATAACTAACGACAACCGTTTCACGAAATCGTCGGCATCCAATAGTTGCGTTCGGCTGCCAATCTCGAGAGACTCAAGTCAGTCTGAGAAGCATTGGACTGATTTGAACGTCGTCAAAACAAATACTCTAGCAGGTCAAATATGACTAGCTCTCAATATCGGCTACGTGACGAGATCTACAACACTCAGAACAAAATAGCAACTCATACAATGAATTTGTCGTCTGGAAAAGTTACAAATCTGGTGTACAGTTTCATTGGCAGTGTACAATAAAGAAAATTTAGTATACTAACGAGGGGAATTTCAGGTGATTAACCTACTGCGCACGCGCAATTTCGCAAGTATGACGAATTACTGGAGTGAGCTTGTCACTGCGCAAGCGCTTTAACAGGTATACGTAACATCACCTTGACACGAGTAACGACTCGAGATTTCTACTCGAACGTGCCTATACCCATCTTGTCCTAAATCAAATGGCGGGTCCCGTTTCCAGCTTGTCTATCAACCGAGGATTACAGAGATTCTTTGAATTGTAAATTTTTCATAGACATCTATATGGAATTATTTATATTGTAACTGTTACGTAAGAGGCAAGACGTGGTCCGGCCATTAACTAAAATGAGGTACATAATTTCTATACAACTCAAGACCTATACAGAAAAAGAACTTTTCTAAACACAATGACTATCTGCTGCTGGTATACGAGCGAAAGAGGATGCTTAGCATTACAAACAAATACGTGACTACTTAATCATTATGACCAGCTATACACGTGCCACTGATCACTTAGTTTGCAGTTCTTTACCATAATACAAGTAAAGTAATTGTTTACACTACATTATGCTAAACTTTATGTCAACATCGCTCAGACGGCAAAGATCGCGATTTTTTTTTCCCAGGACGACTGCGGTCAATTCTCATAAGAGGGCTTGTCCTTATGTTCACTTTCTACGAGATTGAGCACACAAAGAAAACCGTGCGTGTGGCAAGCTTGTCACTAGTTCATGATGCTTCCATGAATGGAGATAGAACTAACGTGTACTACGAACGTATACATACTGCATAGTCTACATTACAGCATGGTCTTTTTTCTTAAACTGATTTTGCTATAATTTGAAATTTAGTCCTGACCCAGTGAAGTGCAGTGAATTTGTTGAAATATTATTGATTAACAAAAATTAGTGTGTAAAAGTAGATGGGCCTGACGTTTTGATCCTAGCAGGATCTTCTTCAGAGGCTGAAGGACAGGTAACAGTAACAGAAGGGACTAATACATGCACATAATACAGACAGGTAAATGAGCATGGTGAACACAAAGAGACAGATGTAAGGGGATTGGTAGACAAGGGATGTAACGAAGAAAGAAACCAACAAGGGGAAGAAGAGAGGTAGGAGATAAACTGTAGAGGTATAAAAAGAGGATTAAGTGAAGAGGGTAGGGAATAAACTAGAGAAAGTCAAAGAAGTGTGAAGAAAAAAGGTGGAAGAGAGCTACGAGAAGAGGGGTGACAGATGGGAAACAAGAGAAGATGGAAGGGGGGGGGGGGGAGCAGTAGAAAGTTTAGTCATGTCTTTCCTCAATGTTGAGCCCATGAGGTTGAATGGTGCGAAGGCGTTGCGTCCACAGTCTCTCCCTGCTGATTCGTACTAGGTCAGGACGGCTATCTAACGATTCATTCCCCTATAGGGACATGTCATTAATGGTATGGTTGGGAAGGCTAAAGTGTTCTCCAACCGGGGTCTCAGTCTTCATGCTGTTGACTGTGGATCTGTGATCATAAAACCGCTTCTTGAGGGTGGTTGTATTTACACCAACACACTATGGATGCCGTAAACTCTACAAGAGATCAGATAGATGACATTAGAGGTTGTGCAAGTGATGTGACCCTAAGTCATGTGTGTGAGTTGGGTGCTGTACAAATTCTCTTTGTCGTTGTCCAAGAAAAACAAAACCCCTTACATTTACTGCCTGTTTTTCTTTCGCTCAACAATAGACGCTAAGTTTTTCATATGGCCTTTCCGCGGTCTCACCCTCCGCCATTTCTAATACTGTGATACTAAAATAATGTAGTTCACCATGCATGGTATGTAGAACAATCTCTATGCGCTAGCGTGCGGTATATGTACGTTCGTGGTCTGTTTTCCCCCAAAACAATAAAGCTTTGTGCTGAAAACAGTAGTACACGTATGGATAGTTCCCGCACGCGTATTACGATGTTTTTCGGAGAAGAAAAGGAAACACAATTCGACGTGAGTGTTGATCAGGTTGAATGAGTGAAGCGAATACCGTGATCGACAGAGAGAGAGAGAGAGGGACCAGGGAATGTAAGGGAAACAAGTCACTGCAACATTTTAGTTATCCACAGGAACAGAGAAGAAATGGGGGAACGTTTTTCAGCTAAGAAGTTGAAGAATAACTTCACCTTCTTTTTTTCCATACTAATATTTAGCTCATTTATGATTTATTTTGGATTATTTTGCTGTAAAGGATATGAGCAGCCATTGACCACTACGCTACTTAATGGATCTTCAAAGCCTACGCTACACTGGATAAGAAAATTGGCAGATACTGTGCCATATAAAGAAGCCAGCCACCATGCACAAAACGGTAAAGGTGTAACGTTCCTTCGTATAGTTTTTTATTGTATGTCTACTCCATGGTTGGCTTATGCAACGTTATAGTGTCAGTCAGTCATTGTCCAAAAAATAATAATAATAATAATAAGTAAAATACAAACAGGAAATACATCTCATGTCGTCCTCTTATCTGGTGGGATATGGTAAGCTACTTCTACACTCAGAAATCAAATATACTAGTTAAGTAAAATATTACTTACCAATAAGTAACACAAGAACTCCAAACTTGTAAGAAAATGTTACCTAACCACAGATAGGTAAACGGTTACATGTAATTGGGGGTAGGAAATTAAATTTATCTTGTGTAGTGATTGCTACACAACTTCTGTATAATGTAAGTTACTTCGAATGAAGTATTTCTCCTACCTAACTAAATGGTAAATGGTACCTAATGTACGGGCAACGAGCATTTACATTGTATCATTATTCTTGTATCAGAGAGATTAACTTTTCTTATTTTTACTGAACTTGATTATTTTATTTCATTGCTTGCAATTATATGTTGTACGACGCGTTGAGATGTTTTTACATGTAATGCGCCTTTTAAGAATATATTTGCATTACATTACATTTACACAACATAGATGTAAACGGTTTTAATAATTAGGTATTTATAGCACAGCTTGTTTGCCTTTGAAAAGTTGCAAATCTGACACTTAACACACTGAGAAATAAAGATATCAGAAAAAAAGTTATTCTTCAGTGTATTTGCTGGGATAAGGCATTTATTAAGAATCAGCCAAGTGAAAATATATTCATCCAGGTATTTGATACAATATTGTAAGAAAATTTGAGTGTGCTGTTCTGAGAGGTAATACATTTTCAGCTGAAAATGCACAATTAAGAGATATTCCCTAATATAATTCGAATTATGAGAACCATAGGTAGAAGTATGACTACATGATGGGAGGGCACACCAGCTAATATTTATACAAGTAAACCACTCTGTAAGTTTAAATATGTTGTACACAGGGCCATAACCATGAGATACAGCTCGGGTATCAATCAGAGAAAATTAACTGCCTTGTTGGTATCACAGCATCTATCTACTGATCTGATTATCTGAGCTAAATTATGGACATGTCTCATCTATAGTATCACAGTTTGTTGTTCTAGTGGATAATCCCATTAACAAAAGAAGCTTTTAAGTCATTGTCACAAAAATAGTTCAGAGTTGATATTATGTATCAGAAACTTTGATAAGAGAGGAAACATTCTATAACAGGGGTTACCTAACTGGGGTGCATAAACCCCCAGGGGGTGCGTGAGTCCATCCCAGGGGGTTCGTGAGACCTTTTTGAAAGTCAAAACTAGAGTACTTTTTGTTGAACTTAAATCTGATATATCATATAATTTAGCAATGGACAAAAGTCGTACCGTACCGTGCATGTGATAAATAACTGAATTATGAAACATACACATGCCGCATGACTTTGGTGAAGTTGGTGTATGCATGACAGTACAATATTACACTATGAACTTGATCTTTTACAAAGCACTGTTATGCGTATTATAGTATAATATTAATGACTCAGATCGTGTCTCGAAAAGTTGGGGGTTCGTGGACAACTCTGACATCCACACGGAGTTCTTGGGGGGGGGGGGATAAAGTTAGGGAAACCATGTTCTATAACAATAGAAACATAAGAGTTTTCTTTAAATGGAAGAAAATGGAAAGATAATGAATATGAAATAACCGAATAACCGAAGGTCCGCAAGACCAAAACTGTTACAAGGCCTATAATAGTGGTAAGATAAATATTACTACCTGTAATATTGCGTTGATAAAGCGCGTAATTAAAAATAATTTACAGCCATTTCTTTTCATAGTGGATAACAGTGACTTATACTGGGGTTCCCAACTGGTTCAACTATGTTTTATTGGGTCCAACTGGTTCAACTATGTTTTACTGGGTCCAACTGGTTCAACTATGTTTTACTGGGTCCAATTGGTTCAACTATGTTTTACTGGGTCCAACTGGTTCAACTATGTTTTCCTGGGTCCAACTGGTTCAACTATGTTTTACTGGGTCAACTATGTTTTACTGCGTTCAACTGGGTCAACTATGTTTAGCTGGGTTAAACTGGGTGAACTATGTTTTACTGCTTATATTTTTATAAGGTTGAACTGGGATTCTCAACTGGTGTTATCTACACAATATAACACCACACTATAAAAAGTTTTTCTTTTTGTTTACAGTAGATCTATACTGTACAAATGAAGCCTCACTTGAAATTAGATTGATAGTTTAATGTTCATAATGTTAAGTGTAGGGCATCCTCACATTTGTAGCATATACGTGTATGCTGTATACTTCACTAATAACTTTCGCAAAGTATGTTATTATGCCAATACTAGGACACTTCATGTTTGAAACAACAATCAAGGCAATTGCGTAAATTTTGAAATATCTGTGA
>JAIPMN010002935.1:438-18630 GCA_020650975.1 Apostichopus californicus | reverse complement strand
ACAGAAAACAATATATTGAGAAAGAATAAAAAATATTGAGAGTAATATTATAGTATTAGTTTCTTGCAGTCAAAAAGCAATACTTCATACTTGCAAACCAACAATCAGTCATTTTAGCTTATCATACATTCATCACAAATGTACTGTGGCACTGTATAATTTGTATATAAAACTCTGGGCTGAAATTATTTGTCATCAAATGAAAAGCTTAAAACACTAATGGTGTGCATTTTGTTGGAGTGATGAGGAACACGTCTTAATATATGCTCTAGTTTATGCTACTTGAAAATTATTAGAAATTGTGCCCATGCTGTTTAATCTCAATAATGTGCATCAACCAGCTGCTGTTATGCTCTGCTTTGATATTTGATTGCATGACTAGCTTGCCTTAATTAAAAGATGTACCTCCTGTTAAAAGTTTGATTGGCAATTGTTAAGTTATCAGTTGTTTAATTATCTAAAAACAGTAGCACGTACCTACTCAAATAAATGCAAAAAAGATAACATTGATAAATGATCCAAAGTGCCATTCAGAAGTACTTTGTTCTTAACCCTGAACTTAAATGTAAACAAAAGAATCTGTCACTCAACAGACAGAAAGCAGCTCTTTTCAAGCAAGACTGGTTACACCATATTACATTCCTTTCATAAGTGGCTGACTGTTTCCTTATTTACTTACTTTGGCAAAAAAAGAAAACCCTAATAAACTGGCCCATCAAACAAATCAGAACAGCAAGTCTGTGCTAATTTGCTGGTTTGTATGGCCAAGAATGGTAATTTTGCACACATTTTAAAATCCATTTCCTTTAGAGAGATAATGTCTGGCTTAAAAGCAACATTATGAAAGATAGTATTGGGGTGAGGGGGTGGGTGGTGGAAGGGGTTGCATAGAGCTGTGTGGAGTAAGAGACAGCTATTGTTCTACTCAGGAGGGTATTTACCTTAATTCTCTACACAAGCGCCATCACTTTGAAAGGAACTAATAAATGAGGAATCATTCATTTCATACTCTGCATGTTTTTTATGCACATTTTGCCTCAAATCTTCTTTGGTTTTGCACATTTCATTTTGGCAAACTATTTTGCTTATGCAATCTATAAAAAATCTCTTTATGTTTTTGTTTCATTTTTAATCTTCACTTTTGTAACGTATATTTTGGAGGCTAAAAATCGGTGTCGTCTAAAATGAAAGACTATTAGCCCAACCATTTTCATTCCTCTGCTAAGGATATGAGACATTTACTCTCAAACTGACTATAAAGTAATCATCTATCATACCTTGCACCGAGAGCACCCTACCTTTAGAATGAAAACTACTTGTAGGAGAAATTTTTTGACCTATTTCTTATTTTTGTTTTTTAACTTCTCCCACTTCATAGTTTTTTGAACTTTCAGTTGTACATGAAGTGCTGAAACATTATCTCACAAATGTCTTCATAAACATAAAATGTCCTTTTTTCTTTTGTTCACATGGATCCCAACTTATGTCAGCTCGCTTCATGTTTTTTTTTTTGTTCACTGAGGTGGACTAGCGTGATTGTGATCATTTTAACATTTGAGCCATTTTTTTTTATCTTCACCATTATTTACTGTACCTTCTTATAGATGCACCATCTCTTACATCTTCTCCACCCGAAGGTGAGACCATTCTAATCATCCCTTAGTTGGGAGATAGAACTTCATCAAAATTATCCCTCCCCCCCCTCTTCCCTTCATCGTACCCCTGTATAATATTCTCTCTGTATGAAATCACAGTATCGTTTGTTTACTATGTATTGTGCCTTCGTCATATTCTCTTATTGTCCTGTCCATGGTACATTTGATAGTCTTCTTCAACAACTTAAACTGTGTAAATGTGATATTATTCAATTTTACTTCTATGTCTTATTGTATTTCGGTTTTAACTTAAAATGTAACAAGGTTATTTGACAAAGTTATAGAAAAGGAGAAGGTCTGTTATTTTATATGGTTCAGTGCAGTTTTGCTATCACAACCTTATTGTATCTGTGGGGGGGCAGGGGTGGTTTCACAATCCTGAAAATTAATGAAAATATTTATCACATTAGTTGATCCAGTCCATAGCTAATTGTTAAACAGGCCGTTGAACAATGTCAGACATTAACAGGTGAATTATAGGCTATGACAGTATCTCTATAACAATCACAATTGTCTTTGTATTTTTAGACCAGTCCCAAATAATGTCAGAAAAAATGGTTTCATTGTTTGCACCTAAATCTACTGAGGATTTATAACCCTGCACCTAAATCTACTGAGGATTAATAAACCCTGCACCTAAATCTACTGAGGATTAATAAACCCTGCACCTAAATCTACTGAGGATTAATAAACCCTGCACCTAAATCTACTGAAGATTAATAAACCCTGAACCTAAATCTACTGAGGATTAATAAACCATGCACCTAAATCTACTGAGGATTAATAAACCCTGCACCTAAATCTACTGAGGATTAATAAACCCTGCACCTAAATCTACTGAGGATTAATAAACCCTGCACCTAAATCTACTGAGGATTAATAAACCATGCACCTAAATCTACTGAGGATTAATAAACCCTGCACCTAAATCTACTGAGGATTAATAAACCCTGCACCTAAATCTACTGAGGATTAATAAACCCTGCACCTGAATCTACTGAGGATTAATAAACCCTGCACCTAAATCTACTGAGGATTAATAAACCCTGCACCTAAATCTACTGAGGATTAATAAACCATGCACCTAAATCTACTGAGGATTAATAAGCCCTGCACCTAAATCTACTGAGGATTTATAAACCCTTCACCTAAATCTACTGAGGATTAATAAACCATGCACCTAAATCTACTGAGGATTAATAAACCCTGCACCTAAATCTACTGAGGATTAATAAACTCTGCACCTAAATCTACTGAGGATTTATAAACCCTGCACCTAAATCTACTGAGGATTTATAAACCCTGCACCTAAATCTACTGAGGATTTATAAACCCTGCACCTAAATCTACTGAGGATTAATAAACGCTGCACCTAAATCTACTGAGGATTAATAAACCATGCACCTAAATCTACTGAGGATTAATAAACCATGCACCTAAATCTACTGAGGATTAATAAACCCTGCACCTAAATCTACTGAGGATTAATAAACCCTGCACCTAAATCTACTGAGGATTAAAAAAAACCTGCACCTAAATCTACTGAGGATTAATAAACCCTGCACCTAAATCTGCTGAGGATTATTGCCAAATATCTTCCTTTCTGGAAGAAACTTTAACATCTGTTCCTTAATTTCACTGCAATTTATTCCAGATCTGAAAAGATGCCCGCTTACAGATCTGAAAAGATGCCCCCTTAATTTTGAATTACCTAAAGTAGTAATGCTTGTCTTTGCAGCACCTGCTATCTATGAAATGAACATGTATGCATACTTTAATAATTGATATCTCGTTCTGATAAAAGTTGCTCATCTATCTTTGACTCTAGAAATACATGTTGAACATTTTTAATTTAGATCCTTCTGTTGCCATGGGATACACTTTCCTTAAATATACATAAAAAAAATTTTTTTAAATATATTATTTATGATGTTAATATTATCTTTCTACTGACAGTATCTGAAATGTTTTAATTCATAAATTGTTACCAATTTTATTGCCATGTATTCTTCAAATTTATTGATGGGTGGTAGCTGGTTTAAGCTTGTATCAATTACTCTACTATTTAGTACAAATTATATTACTTTGTTATTCCCTATATTGCATGTTTTAACAAAATTACTAACAAATTCACATTTAATCCCTTTCAACTATTTAACCAATTGCAAGCTTGATTTAAAATTGCTGCATGCTCTTGTAATACATCCTTTACCCATTTGTAATTTGCTATTCTTGTTTGTCTCTGTAAGACATCACTTTTCCACATTACATGGCAACTCGAGAGAATATTGAGTAATTATTTAGAAGGCAACATTATCATTTAGTAACTTTCAAATTCAAAAGAAGGTAAGAAAGGTGAGGAGGGGGAGATATTGGGTTCTGTAAGTAAATGTTTGGAGGAAGGGGAGAGGGGAGTTATGTAACAGAAATGGACTACTCTGTTGAGCATTGAGGGGAGGGGGGGGGGCAGAGGACTTTGGGGCATATGATTGCACTTTTGTAAATTTCAGTCTTGGGAAAAGGATTACTTTCAACTACTGTTTTTCTTTCCTATTTCATAAGAGGGTCACAAGAAGGTCATGCAACCCCCATTCCACCTCCATCCTGTGTCTTCTCTGAACTAAGACATTTGAGGTATGAACAGTGAATTTTGTTTAACTTCACCACTTTTCTTAATCCTTTTTTCTTTCTTCTTTCCTCCAGACTGTCGAGATAAATTCAGTTATTGCAACAAGGTAGCCCGTTCTCGTTTGTGCAACTACTCCTACTATAGCCGGCTCTGCTGCTACTCTTGCTACAACCAAGTGAACAGATGAAGAAGTCTCCTCCTCAGATAGACAGAAGGATTTGAAATCATTTATCATAAACTTACATCTCTGAATAAAATCAAGGAAATTGTGTGGTCCCATAGGCAGCTGCGCTAGCTGATCTACAGAGTGATGAAGCATCATCATGACTAGTAAAAAAGCAGATTCCTTGGGAATTGGTTTGAAATAAAACTTGCAGTAGGTTCTTTATAAAAATAAGAACAGATTTGTGTTCGTATATGACAGAAGAGCTCAGTGATGAAAGAAGACAGTAAAGTTTGGTTACAGATAAGAGTGATGTCCGTATAACATTTCCGGGTACATCTCACCAGTTTATACACACACATTTGCTCTTCATATGACAGAATTTAAAAAAAAAAAAAAATCTTTTCAGTTTTATCTTCTAAAGGATCGAGGCATTCATTTTGTACTAGAGTAATACTAGGCCTAGAGGGCATTTTATATTTTATGAGAGAGATTTTAGCACATTTTGGATTTTTTTTTTTTTTGTTGCTTATTTCGAAGAACAATTCAGATGAAAAAATCATGAACACCAACTTTAATTTTGGTATTCGGTCAGGGTTTGAAGCTACAAATTTCCAGATGGTAGGTTTCATTTCTTCTAATGCCACCATCAGCTTGATAAGTTGAAATGGAAACCAGAATTAGCAAAAACTGATTGATAACAGGTTCATTATAAAATTTGAAGTTTATTCAGTGAATGGGAAGCAATTTGTTTTTATCCAATTGATATACTGCACAGCATGTGTATGTTACAGAATGTGACATGCTCTTATAACAGTTAAATATCATTTTATTTTATCATTTTGAATTGCAAAAATGAATCCATTATTGTGTACAGTTTTCTTTGAAGAAGCACGGCTAACTTAGTCTTGAAACTTTGAGAAATGCACAGAGGTACGGGAGCATTAAGTAGGCTGTACAGGGTATTCAGATATGCAGTACAGTTCATTGTTTCATATAGTTGTGTGTAATACATGCAGTAGTGAGATAATTGACACAAGAAATGAGAGCAAATTTCACTAGCAATCATTAAAGAGAAGACAACTTGTAACTTGTTAGCTATGGTTGAACATGTGAGGCTTTCGAGTTGATTGCATGGTTAGATTTAAGGATTATATGACAGCTCAAATTTCAAACCAAAGATCCACAAACTCCTTCAAGTGATGCACAGGTTAAATTTCATTCTTAATGCGATGAAACTAGCACTTCAAGTAGATGTCTAATACTGAATTTGTGGATTGGCCAGAAACGTTAAAAATGCTTTGTTTCAATCAAATGAAGCTCGAAATAAGTTGTCAAGCATGAAAAGTGATCAGCTTTCACTCTGGATTGAAGTATGAAGATGGATTAGATCGAATTATCACTGTGCAGAGTTTTATCCAAACCAAGTGTCACATTTGTTGGTACATCTTAGCAAAGGTTGCACGATAAATAACTTCTTGGTAGTTATGTAGTAGTGTCATGAATGGATGACAACATCCATGATGACAAAGCAAAAACAGTACCAAACAAAACACAAAATCCCAAGGCCTAAGAAGCAGGTGACAATTGTTTTTTATTGACAAGATAAATACTTACTAGTTCACTTTTGTAGATATTTACCCATTTTAATTTATTGCTGTCTTTTTTTTTTACTAAGCATGTTTTTCTTTATCATTATGTGTCATGTATAAAGTGTGTTTATGCTGAAATCTGTTTTGAATTTGTTTTATTTTATATTGAGTTTTGAATGAGTTAGGGCTCATAGGAAGAAGAAGAATGTTTGAAATGATTGTATTTTCCTTGGAGATCCTTAGAAAGAAATTTATCCTAGTCACTGGACTGACTTTAAACATGTATATTATTTATATCTTTTAACCTTTAATGTTTCCATTTAACAGTGGTATGACTAGAAAATAAAATTATGTGAATATAATTTCACTAAAATATCTTCTATAGAAAATAATGACATTGCAAATGGTAACCATGTTGATGGAAAAAATATCTTCTGAGGTTCAACCTGAGGGTTGTAATCACAGCTATTATACAGTTAATTTGGAGGTGGGCTGATAACTGGGGTTAAGTGGCTTTTCTTTAAAAGAAACACTTTAATAATATACATTTGATGATAAACCAACTGCTTTATACAGATAGTAACATATCTTCATTGGAATCATATGGTATTTGGATTTTGATTGATCTCCTTATCCTATGTTGAATTATCTTACAACTGATTTATTAATTGATTGCATAATTTATCAATATTCATTTGCTTGCATGCTGCTGGCAGTGAGGTCTATGACTTTACCTCTCAAATGTTCAAGTTATACTCTATATTGTGGCGATGTTGTGCTAATAGCAACTTTTTAAATGGAAGTTCTCATGACATGTAGCCATTGCCCAAGACCAAAGTCCTGTCTTAATGTTTGTCATATTCAAATCAGTGTTTGCTTATCTCATACCCTTCCAGTGATATGTTGAGGTATCCAATTTAAAGTTTCCAAAAATTGAGCTATATTTGGAAAATCTAAGGAATTCAAGTATTCTTTATTAACAAATCACTATCAGTTGGACTTGATGCCCAAATTATGAATGTAAGTTAGTTAACCTATTGAATATTACAATATTGTTATTCTTTAAAGAATATTTAAGTTACCAGATGCTCCTTTGGTGATTATATTATTTGTAATGGTACATGAAATATTTTGTAATGATTGAACTAATATTAGTCATTACACCATACATTTATTTGTGTTGCAGTTTAGAGAAACTGGTTATAAACAGGGCACATCTTTTGGAATGGGTCGGTGAGATTTATATATATTTCAAAGTTTTAATTTTTTTTGTATAACATCAGAAAGAGAAAAATACAG
The DNA here is from genome assembly GCA_020650975.1 of Apostichopus californicus. Classification (NCBI taxonomy): domain Eukaryota; kingdom Metazoa; phylum Echinodermata; class Holothuroidea; order Aspidochirotida; family Stichopodidae; genus Apostichopus; species Apostichopus californicus. The sequence goes on along the minus strand of JAIPMN010002935.1, from coordinate 11,292 downwards.
AAAAACAGAATTTAATGCTTGAAGAGAAACCAAAATGCTGTCAATTATGTAGTTGTTGAATATTCATGAGGTGTAAATTACCACTCCCAATCATGTTATTGAATATTAATGATGAAACTACGAAAATTTTGTTATGTAAGACATCATTCACACTTAATCCTACTGACAAGATCAAAATAAATCAGTAAAGTGAAAGATGTGGGTTGTTTCAGTTGCATTTTTGATGTATCTCTCAGTTATTATTTGCAAGAAACAATGCATCAGTTTTACAAAAAGGCAACAACAGCTGTCCCCTTTACTCGTCCCCTTTATTTCTTGTATTCCTGTAAATATCAGTATTTTTTGGTGTTGGCATATATAGCTACAATAAGATCAATCTTATGCTAGAGAGAAAATAGCTCCATATCTGAATAAACACATCATTGATGATTCCCATACTTGATTGTCTCTCACTTTATCTTTGTTGTTGTATTCTCTTATTTTTAAATTGGATTATTTGATTTGAATAGCTTATGTCATGGATAGGCCAAGTATTTAAACCTGAAAGAAAAAGTGAGTTGAAAGAACATTAATCACCTCAAAACTAACAAGCTCAAAATTTGATATGTGTCAGTTGTATGAAAACCTATTTTGGTAGTAGAGAGGTTTTGTTAAGACATAAGAATAATCAACTTTAGTATGCTTGTCAGATCTGCCTTAACTGTCAAAACTGTGTCTCTGCTCTGGAAAGTTAACTTGATATGAACAGATCCTTGGGAGTATATTTCACTGGCCAAAACCCTCTACTGGTAAATATCGGCAATAACAAAAAGAGGTGCTCATGGTATAGTTCAGGAAAGAAGGCAGTGAATAGGCTGAGGATAAGTTAGATCATCCTCGTTGTAGTCATAGCACACATGCATCAATTTAATTTTGTTTAAATTTACACATAGAGGAGAAAGCTTTCAATAGAAACAATATTGCTTTTCATCAGCCATATGATTGCATTATTTTATTTGTAACAACTCCATTATATTGCATACATTCAGTAGATGTCCAATAGAAGCAGATACACCACGAATTAACAGGTAAGTTAAAAACAGAAGTCAAGGGAGAGAATATCCACTTACACTTATGAACGATCTCACACATGTTTAAGTCTCTTCACAGGAGAAACTATAAATTAAAGTGGTTGAACTACTGGAATACCTGTATAAACTGCTGAGTCCACAGGATTTGACCTGAAAAATTGTGTCCACATCTTCTGTTCTGCTTATAAACAGGATTACTTTGTTGAGTAAGTTTTTAACATGAAAAGATTATTGCACAGATATTTTCATTTCAAACACATTAAGATCCTGGCTTTTTTGTCAAAGTATTTATCTATTTTATAGAATCATCGGATACCAATAGTGTTTCATATTTCAGTACTTCAGGTGAGAATTTTACATTCTCGCACACTCAGCTTTATTGACTTCCCAAGAAACTTTTAGGGAGTAGTAATGCCCAGGATTATCAGCAATCCAGTAAAGCTGCTCAACCTATTTGCACAACATCTTACTTCTCACTTATTTAGACAATGTTTTAGACACCACACACATATAAGCTTTGACTGTAGATGGCAAATGATTATCACACATGGTTAATTGTTAGAAGCACCAAACATGTACAACCCAAAGCAGAGTGGCAAACAAAATGTACTGTCACAGTAAGCTGATTAAAACTGTTAAAATCAATCATAAGTTGCATTGTTATCCACAGAAATTAAGGTGGTAGGTTTTAACAATAGCACAGCAAGCGTGCATGCATAATTCTTCAAAGCTTCATATGGGATAAAAGAAAACTTTTTCTCTGCTATAAAATCTGTGTTGACTGATCTGTCATGAAAACATTCAATTTATTATGTTAAATGGGCTAGAATTGTAAGAAATGATGAGTTATGTTCATTCCTACACTACCAATTACGCTATACAAAATAACTTGTGTCCGCATTGCAAGAAGTTAAAGTGTACCAGAGTGTTTTGTCTCTTGGAAGGGTATAAATTTTGACAAAGCAACACCCCCCCCCCCTACCCCACTTTCCCCCAAGAACCAATAAGGGAAAAACATGATTTAAAAAAAAACACCAAACATTAACTCACACCACCACTTACAATTTAAACACAAAAACATGCAGACACACTTTCTTTTCAGCACATATTTTCAATGTTTTTGTAGTTGCTCTAAAGTTTCCTTAATTTATTGAAAGACATAAATATGTGAAATTATAACACCTCCTTACAATTATTAATCAATTTTTTTTCTTTGGTTTATTTTAATATTACCAATAAGTTCACTTCTTTTAAGAATTTCTTTAAGCTTGAAAGGGTTAAATGCATTTCTAGATTTGCTATACTGAATTTGCTCATTCCTCTGTCTGAAACTGAAAGTAAATCTTTGTTTGTCATCAAAACTAATAGCTAATAAAAAAACTGCATAACATTAGGTGAACAACATGATATAATGTCAAAGGTTATTAATTGCAAAGGTTCTCAAATCACCATATACTGTAAACTCTGATACTAATATTTAGTGTTTCATTTTAAAGGTGTACTGTGAAGAAGATGACCATATCTAGCAATAAAGAAGCTTGACATTGTTTGCAGTTTATTTGTTAAGGCAAAACTTAATTCCCTAGACACAACATTCATTATGTTCCTTTGAAAGTAACATGTTTAGCTCTTCATCAATTTCCACTTCCACAATTACAAGATGAAAACTTTCATGGGTGTCATCAGCATTACATTACAAAGTTCAAAGACAGATGCTTCCAAGATTCTGCATCCTTGTTGTCATCATTTGAAGAGCTTTTAGGGTAAAACATCTATGGGGAAATTGCAATTGCCAATTTATAGCTCAAACTACCAATCGATGGCTAGGAGATGATGTTACCAACATCCTCGCTGCCATCTCCCTGGAGAAATTCTCTCATCTTTATATTGACTTCGTCCGGCTTGTGTTGATTCACAAAGTGGTTTGCTCCGTGGATTTTTGCCACGGTCAAGTCCTGAACATACTTATCGTGGCCTTCAGTAAGCGTGACGTCCAAGTACTTGTCATCCATACCCCAGATCAGTAAGGTAGGACATAAAATGGCACTTCTCATGTATGACCTGGTAGGTGATGCATTGTTTGCTCTGTAGTAATTTATTGTGGCAGTGAGAGAACCTGAATAAATCGAATATGATAAATATATTATAAAACAAAATAATTTCATAGTTACGTGTACATTTAAAAATGGTATAACAAATTTTATACCAAGGGAAGATAATTCCAATCAAACCCATCTTCAAAAACCTGCAAATTTTTCTACACAAAATGCATATCTAGCTTTTCCAGTATATGAAACAATAACTTATTGCTGGACATATATAGAACCCTCTTCTATTGTTAGCTATTGTTTGGACACAACAGTATAACTATTACATTCTTTATCTATTTAAAGCTATATTGCAAAATTCCGGATTTTTCACCAATGGCTCAAAATCAACAGTGACAAATGATTGTGTTAGTAGGAAATCCTAAAACATTTTCTAAAACTGTCATTTTCAGAATGTAGGCAGCATATCAGTGGAAGCATTCACTTGTTACATACAAGAAGGAATGATTAACTTCAAGATTCCTTGTGATTCCTTGCCAATTGAGATTATAATCCCAAGCTTTCATCATTGTTGATTAAATTGATCAGCAAGGTTCTTTCACTGACTGTGGACCTACCTACTAAATATGTTAACTTACCATGTTTACAAGCTATTTTTAGCAAATATCAACTTAAGCCCTGCCCCCTAATAAATGTATAAAAGTATGATTCAATTCTGAAATGTTTACATTTGACCCTGTGACCTCATAAATATTCTTGAGATGAGCACCAAAATCAATAGGGCTCTTCTACTCACTATGGCGCATATATGTACCAAGTATGACTTCAATCCAACTTGTCGTTGTTCAGTTTCCGTGTTTACACGCTAATGTGAGTGAAAACCAACTTAAGCCCGCCCCCTAATAAATATGCATAATATCATCTTGAACATAAATCACCATGTACTGGCTATCTACCAACATATTAATACCAAGTATAAAAAAATTCTGACTTTTGGATGAAGAGTTATTAGCATTTGAAGATTTTTATGTTTGACCCCGTGACCTCATTATTATTAATGAGATGAGCACCAAAACCAATAGGGTTCTTCTACTCACTATGGCGCATATATGTACCAAGTATGACTTCAATCCAACTTCTGGTTGTTCAATTACCATGTTTACAAGCCATTTAAGTGAAAATCAACTTAAGCCCCGCCCCCTATTAAATATGCATAATATCAACAACATACATCACCATGTACTGGCTATCTACCAACATATTAATACCAAGTATAAATAAATTCTGACTTTTGGATGAAGAGTTATTAGCATTTGAAGATTTTTATGTTTGACCCCGTGACCTCATTATTATTCATGAGATGAGCACCAAAATCAATAGGGTTCTTTTAATCAGTATGGCACATCTATGTACCAAGTATGATTTCCATCCAACTTGCCATTGTTGAGGTATCATGTTTACGAGCCAAGGGCGTCACATACACACACACACGCAATCACCATCGCATAGCTTCCTTGAGCCTTCGGGCAAGGAATCAAAAAATGTTAATGAAATTGTATAAGGGTGGAACCCTTTTCCCATTTTAGTATCAAGTAAAACAGTGCCCTTTTGTGATTTCAAAAGTCTCTGTTTGTTGAGAAATGAAACAAAAATGTACAGTACCCTTTTGTTGAAACATTTCAAATCTTGAAATTTGTGGAGCAAGGGACAGCAGATAGATTCCATTGGGTATTGTGGCTTGCACCCTCAATTCCTACTCACATGTCTTACTGGCCCTCTAAGTTTGTTCCCTCACCATTTAACTCTCCTGTCACCCCTGACAATGTGACAGTTGTTTGTTACATAAAGAGATATAACCATCCAATTACATTGAAGTCATTAAGCCCTCCTGAGATGTACATATATGTGGACAAACCAGACAATAATAATTCAAAATACAAACCAGGTTGACAGAGCCCATACTTGACAGCATCTATATCGTCATCTGTAACATTCGTATTGCCCGCGTTACATGCGTATGCATCTCTTAAGAAATCAAAGTTGAGTCCCACCATGAACTCTGGTATCCAGGGTATTTGATATGCAAACATGTACCTGAGGGGGGAAAAACAATTCTAGCTTTAATGGTTTAACAAATTAAATCAGTTTTGGACAACTGTCATATTCAACACTACATGTGATGGGCATGTGATACCAAAGCCATTAACCTATTGTGACAGTCATTCCCTCTCCAAATAATGGACATTTTGATGCTTCTATGATAAAATCTCATTCACTCTTGAAGTCAAAAGTGACATGTCAGAACGGACCCTCAATTTTACACATCATTTGATAAATTCCTACTTCTCATATGCGATCAATGTGCATACAGCAAATTAAAGTCACACCTTCACATTTGTTCTCAAGTTTCCACACAAGGGATAATTTGAATTAAGTTGAAAAACCAGACTGGACTTTGTAAGTGATATCAAGTCGATACAACAAACCTGGTACTTCGTTTTTAAGAAAGAATGAATTATTTTGAATAGGTATTGGTAATGAAGCATCTACAGCAAGTGTACACCTAAGAAATATGTGCTTCCATTAGAAATGACAGTTGTCATTAAAGGTGACGGTCTAAAAACTATGTAGAGTGACCAAAAAGAGGGTTGGAAAAAAATCTAGGTAGATTGCGGAACATTTCCAGACGACAAAACAAGTATCAACAGTTTTCTGAGCTTGCCTTACTTCTTTTTGTCAAGTCCAAAGTTCAAGCTAATTTTCATTGAAGACCATAGGTCAAGAGTAAAAAAAGTTTGTGGATTGCTGCTTTAACACATTCAAACTTCTTATTTTAAATCATAACTGTAAAAGCATAATGTAATTATATCATTTAGTTAAGTACTGCACAGTATATTATATTACATAAAAGAGTCAATTCTTTTCTCGTTTTGGGGTTTGCCTCTGCTTATGTTTTGATTTAATTCAAAATTTGTATTTGTATATTTGTATGTTTGTATTGTACCTTTGAGCAGTGATCTACTACAAATGCATACACTGCTTTTTACAACATTCTTTTTGCCATATTCATCATTACTTAATATGTAATGTACATACTGTTTTCACAACATGTGTATGCTGTGATAATTTAACAAAATAAATGAAAGTTAAAGTTTAGACTGAATGAGTGCATATTGTAATCCACATTACGGTGCATCGGTATTTAAGCAAAAACAGATATCGACATACCCGCTGACGAATACCTGGTATTACCAGGTATTCCCAAAATTTTTGAGGAACCGCTACTTACAGCGTTAACTGTACTATCAAACACTAGCATGAACCGAATGGACACTAGTCTAGCCTACTACTGTATTTGCTGTTTTATGACGTCGACTTTCCCATCTATGTTTCTTTCTTTTGCAGCAACTTATTTAAAGATTTGATGAAAAGAAAATAAAGTACTAAAAACCAGTGTTGTTTATGTGTCTTTCATTTCAACGAGAACGTACAGTTCAGTACACTCCACTATGCGGCCCAGTCCAACCACAAACAGAACAGTAGCATATAATTAGTATGGGAAGTACCAGGTAAGTATTTGGATAGTAGTAATGCGTAGAATCGGTATAACAACAGGTATGAATATACTTAATGCGCAGAATCGGTATAAGAACAGGTATGAATATACGTAATGCAGGTAATTGGTATAATAACAGTTATGAATAAATGTAATTTGCAGAATCGGTGTAAGAGCGACACACCAGGTAATGTTTTATGTATTCCAAGTGTTGAGTGCAGAATTTATATTCATATTGTAGAAGATGGTGCTACTACTACTAACAAAAACAGGTATGAATATACGCATTGCGCAGAATCGGTTTCTTCCCAAAATAACTTGTGAGAGCATTTGACAAACTACGTGCGTGAAAAGGAACTTGTGGGAACCATTTGGCAGGAATCTGTACTTGCGAGTACGGTAGAACCAGGCTGAAGTTTAAAGCAATTAGCCGAAGCAAAATGTGTGAATTATTATACAACTTGACTGGGGAATGACCTTACTTTGTCAAGTAGCAGTCTCTTAAAATGAACTTTGGGGGATTCCTTTCTTTGAAATGGTATTCTCAAATGTAAAGAGAGTGACATCTTAGAACTGCAAAAGCTCTGTGGCATTGTGAAAGTAGTGAGATAGAGACCAGATTATCCCATCAATTAGTTTAGTATGGATTGTTTTAAAACTTAGATGAAACTTTGACGATCTCTCTGACTGTAGGTACAGAAAGCTGGGCATGAAAAAATTGTTTGTCTATTACTCGCGTGTCTTAGACCTACATCAAGCACGTATTTTACCAGGGTACGTTTCTCTTAGACCCCACCCAATTGCATCACTAACAGAAACTGCAGATTCCTTGCTAGACAAAAATGCATACATGTATTGTTATTAATGTACACACAAATGCCATCCAATCCTTTTCCTCTCGTACCGAAGCAGTATTTCAAACCTCCAACAGACGCTGTGCTGTATTCTGTACCTCCCCCCTCTCCCCAATCTGTACATAGACTGTTCCAAATTATCCTGTGTGTGTATATGTAACCCATCTGTGCTTGTGTTTGGCTGATTGGGCTTAAAACATTTTGGACAGTGAAATTTCAAGAAACATAATAGTGTGTCCCTTCGTTGACCTTTTGTCTGGTACAGTACGAGCAACATGTGAAATACATTGGCTAAGATTGTGCAGCAAGAATGTTTACAGTTTGGGAGTACGGGGAGTTGTAAGTTATACAAGATACACAGTAGCAGCGGGAATTTCCTCAAGTTCGCGTGTATAATCTAGGTCGGTATTTTTATCGGGTATTATTTTTCCTCAGCATTCAAGGTTTGTTTCGGATATACCTGGTTTTTTCTGTATATTCGTTGATGACAGATTTCAATACCTTCGATATGGGTATGAATGAAATACCAGGTATACCTGGTATACCCATTACCGACACACCCTAATCCGCGTAATCATCCACTTACCATGATTTGAAAGTTTGTTTCAAGTTTGAATATAGAACTTCCTGAAGTTGTGAAACCTCTGGAGCGTTAAGAATGATGAGCTTGTCTACTAGATCTGGGTATGCTCCAGCAAAGTACCAAGAAATCACACCTCCATAGTCATGTCCAACCAACACGCAAGAACTGTGTCCAAGCTGTGTCAAGACGGCTTTGATGTCCACTAGTGACAAAAGTAGAGAAATGGTAAAAGTTTATGGGGGGTGTGGGGAAATAATTGATTATGATTGAAAATAAAGTAATGTTTATGTCTTGTTTAAGACTTGTAACATTAATTCTAAAAGATATTGTGATCCTAACATCAAGCCTTTCTTTGTGTGTGAAAACTTCACACAAACTGGATGGCTCATCTTGTCTTCTTTCACTGATTTTTTCTAAGCTATTAGTTTTTGTTCTTACAGTTATTTACTTTAAAGATTACATGAGATTTCTGAGACAAACTTGTTTATTTCTGTGCTGTATCGGTACCAGGTACTGGATTTACAGTCTTGGGAGTCACAATATTAATTCACCATGAAATAGAACAAGAAACTCACAGGCAAGCTTATCCAAGGTGTAGTTGCCAACAGATGGAAGCTTCTGGGATTCGCATGCACCTCTTGTATCTATAGCCACAACTCTGAAATGTGCAAAATGAAATGAAATGAACTTTCTCATATTTCCGGTTCCTTTGAGATGATGAACACAGAAGCTTGGGGTACTATTTAACCAATTTAAAAGGCAGCAACACATAGCTAAGGGCTTATTATCTTGAAAAGCATTGTTAATGCAGAATTGATTTGTCATCACAAGGCCATGACTTGCTTTTCTCTCATCATCTGTTTGAGGTTACCTGCAGGAGTCCTAAAAGTACATAGCAAGGACTAATTTAGTGTTGACATTTTGTGTAGCAGTTTTCAGGGCTCTGAATGTTGTCACAGTTTATAATATACAGTTATGGTTCCTAAACTTCCTGTGTAGAAAAGAGTCATGCATCTTTGGGTTTGTATCTAGCGATCAGCGATCAGTTTGAATAGCATTTAACAATGAGATAAATTATTCCCTGTACAGATACAGTATTTATAACAGATATTAAACCTTAAGCAGAGGCACACTGCATTTGTGAAGTTCTACCAAATAAAAGATTGGCTCTTGATCATTTCTATTACTACATACAACACTTGGCCAATGTTCAGCTGCGAAAAAATAGGCCACAGCTGTTTTTCAAAGTATATACAGTGTTAACCTTACAATACCATATTTTTCTCCACATCGTTAATAGAATGTGCACTGACTATGTGGAGATGGGTCAGGGACAGCCGCAGTCCATTGGAAAGTTGCTGACAAAGCTGTATAAATTTAGCAATCACCTGTAATCCTTTTGAAATTCCAAAATCTGATGCCTCCAGCTGTGCCAATTTTCTGGGAAACCATGAACGAAAAGCATCAGTGGTTTATCTCTTGGACCAGAAACAACATAATGAATGTCTCCATTCTAGAGAAGACAAATAATACAACAGGTGATGAGCAGGAAACAGTAAGAGCAGCAAACTCAAATTTAATAAAACAAACAATAAAAAGCTAAAAAGATATATTAATTAAACATTCCAATGATAGAATTACAACATTTACCTGATTTATTACTCCGACCAACTCCTCCCCCAACCTCCCTGCCCCCTCCCCCCCCCCCATCCTTATATTTTGCCTCACTTTTGAGAGGGCACATTTGAATTTCAATTTTCAAATCTATTTCCTATCTGCTTCCCATCTAGAGTAACATAACTACTAATATCTAGAGAGTAAAGTAACTACTAAGACTAAGTACTACTTTAATTAATCTACTTTACATGTACTGGTAGTTCATCAAACTATGATGATTTCAGGAGATTATAGAGCAATAAGTTGCAGTCCAGCATACAGTACTTAAGACAGAGTGGCTTTTCAGTGATAGAACAGCATACTGTACAGGACACTCAGTGACTGCCCTGACTTGCTGCAATCAGCCACAAAACCTAAAACTGGTCTGATTTTGCTCACCAGTGCTTTCAACTGTAACTGTATTTACAGTGTACAAAAACAACAATACAGCCTACACAGGTGAACATATCTATTATATAACTAGATTTCAAAAATGCCTATTACAATAAGGGCATGTACCAATAACTTACAATAAGGGCAGGTACAAAACAACTTACAATAAGGGCATGTACAAAACACCTTACAATAAGGGCATGTACATATAACTTCTAAGGCAACCATACTAAAACACAAATATCAGATTTGTTATAAAGAACATGTGTACAGTACAGTCATATCATGTGTTAAAGGATTATATTATGTGCTACAGCTACACTGTAGATGCCTATCTAACAATATTGAGCACAGGTCTACTGTAACCCATGTTATACATCCTGTATCTACATCACCAGATTTTGGGGCAGTTTTTAACATAATTTACTTTTAATTGAAGAATTGCTGCCCAAAACGAGTTAACCAATGTGTGAACAATTCTAACAACCACTTCTTTCTCTTGTAGCTGCATATTTATTGGAAGAGTGAAGCTAAGAAAAGGTTCAATTACTTATGACAAGTACGCAGGGTTTTCGTTAGTAGCCGGGACCCGGGTCAAATGACCCGCCTACTGCTCGTACATGACCGGCTACTTTGCGACGCTCAGTAAAAAAAAAAAAAAAAAAAATCGAAAAAAAGAAAAATAGGACAAAAG
>JAIPMN010002934.1:0-16735 GCA_020650975.1 Apostichopus californicus | reverse complement strand
ATTGATTGATTGATGTCAAGTGTGTGATTGATGTCAAGCGTACACACCTACGTACACACATACGTACACGAACGCACTGAGCACGGGTATTCAAGGCAAGGCGAGCGAAGGCTACTCCACGTTGAATTTCTAACAGAACCCAGTCAGTCCCCAAAGAGCGAGTTAATGAACTCAGAGAGCAGTTTCTTGTAGCCCCGCCCCCAAAATTTGGTCAGACGTATGGAATTTCGCGAAACTGCTTGAGACCTACCCCTCTGGTTTAAAAGTTTGAATAATACAAAAGAAGGCGTCGCTAGCCACCATGGTAAGTCCTCACAATATTTATTTTTCGTAATAAAACAGTAAAGAATTTTATATTTATAGTACTTTCTGATAAATCTCCATTGAATTTGGCGCCTTTTTTCATGTCTCAAAAAAGAGCCGTTAAATTTGCCGTGAACTTGACTTCGTTACAGGTAAAAAATTCACATGTTTGGTTAAATTGGCTAGATTAGACTAAGCTCTTTTCATTGATACCAAATTTGCGATTGGAAATGCACTAGTCTTGTCTATCAACGTATTAACTTACAGCAAAACACAGCGTTATTTAATACATATGTTAACTACAGACTTTGTGTTGGCTCTGCGTGTACATGCAGTGATGTACATTGCCTTAGTTCGTGGAAAACGCCCATGTCAAACTATAGTGTACACACCTCAAAGTCATTATATTACCATAGCCCTGAAATATAGGAGCAGAAAATGCTCATCTTCTTTCAACACATTAGGCAAAAATTACCTTACAATAACCACGGCAAAATACCACCTTTTTACCATGGTACACTGTGGTACAATACCACAATTTGACTGGGTTATTTTGGTCCTATGAATGCGTTTTACCACAGGTTTACCATAGTACCATACCAAATTTTTACCATTTTTTTACACTTTCTATTTCATCTTCACCATGGTTTTGTCTTAAATTTACCCTATGTGTACTATGGCATTACCATATATTTACCCTAATTAACCACAGTTTTACCCTATAGCTGTACCAAAGTTTTACCCTAATTGTACCATGGTTTTACCATAAGCGTACCGCAGGTTTACCCTAAATTGCACAACAGTTTTCCCTACTTGTCTTAGTTATAATCAGTACACAACAAATGACATTTAATTTCACCCATTGGTGGATTGTATCATAATTGGACTAGTTGAAACGTACAACAAAGCAACTCTAACTGTATGTCTTGATGTCGTATGTATATTGTAACGCTCTCCGCTTCGGTAGTATGGTGAAGTACCCAGTTGGCAAGTGAGGAAGGGGGTTGTAGAGAGAGACTCGAGGACACCGTTGAAAAGAAGTACACTAACAGTGCATTAAGAGTTTAGAAAGTATAATTATATATACAATGTACCTGTCGTACATCGTTCGTAAAGTAATAAACAAATAATATATACAGAAAGTAATACAATAAAACCTAAACACAATACAAGGGTGGCGAACATTAACTAGCCCTGTCAAGGGAAAGCTAAACCCTAATATGTAAGCTGCCTAGCAGCGCAGCTAAACTATAGGCGCTGCGTCGAGGACGACGCAGCGCAGGCACAACGCAGCCTAACTATAGGTACTGCGTCAAGGGCGACGCAGCGAAAGGACAACGCAGCGCAGCTAACGCTGAGATTCGTCAGCACGCGAACCCTACGCTGCGACGACCTTGCGCAGGCACAAGCAGTTACGCAGCGCAGCTGCAGAGTGCATAACTCGATCCTCTGCAGAAGCCAAAAATAACCCAAGTCCCTAAAACAACGTACAAATTCGGCATAGATTCTGCCTAGCAACTTACACTAAATATACCCCAACTTAATGCCTAAAAATGCTCCTTGCACGACATTATAAATAACCCCGTAATTGTGTAGAATCCTATACACGATTAACTGACCAATTAAGAAATAGACAGTAAGATTGACAGGCGCCATAACCCAATTACAGTCGGTCAACGCTCTCTACAGTGCTATACGAATGTGAGGTAACCCCGCCCCACTGTCTATGCACCCATAATAGTTCCCCGTATACTAAGAACAAAGGCGGCCTTGTCCACCGGATGTTTACATAAAGCCCCGGTAGCAAGAACCAACTCTCGCAGCAAGCAATAAACTGATACTTAAATTACACATACTAGGGACCTCCCAGCTTAAACATTAAAGTAAGAAACATTCTATAACGGTAAAACAGGCAAGATAGAAAATACATACACACGAGAAAAGTAGGTTGCTTTCTCGTAACACTATTATAGCATTCTATTTTATATGCACCAGATTTTGGTCAATATGCTGCAGTCAAAACATACTTGACAGTCAACAATATAAAGATTAAACTGTTCTACAGTATATGGTATGTACAGTAAAGTAAAATTAGTATTTAGCATAATTTTTTTTCTATATAGGGATACTGTGAGTCGTAAATTTAGCTTGTTTTACCCAAACTTAACCATACAACGTTTACCGCTGTAAGACTATGGTACTTTTTTTGCTGGGAGCATATATACAGTTTTGCATATATCTTATATAGAGTGATGTATTATTGTATTCATGTACTTTTTAACTGTTCGACCAAACTGTCTTGCCATTCCTAGACTTGCCTATCATTCAAACATTCCGTCCTACTGCTTTACCTCAATTCTTTTCACTATAGTGTTTAAAGGCTATGTTTTGTTGTCTTGATACTATTTTATAACAGTTTTATGTCTCAAAGTTATATATAGTATGAACGAGAAATAACGAGACCAAAACAAAATGTGTTGTCATTCTTAAAAAAGAAAGCTCTCTGACCAAAAGTCCCTCAACACTGACCTCATCGTCGTGTCAGAGTGGCAACCACCGTATTTTCAGTGGGCGAACTATATAGATCTTTGTCTAGGCATTTTTAAGTCAAACTGCCCTCTCAGTTGTCATATTTAATTGCCTGTTGTATTACCTGCATGTTTCCACAAAACTAGTTATGCTTGAAAATATACCCAGTAAAAAGGCCCCCGTCTCGATACCATCAAGGCTCCCTAAGGCTGATTACTAGCAACCCCATGTACAATTTCAGGAGGGTGAATTTGAAGGGGCACTGGCAGGGCTTGTAGTATTTGCAGTGGCAGGGCTTACACTTGGATGGGCACCATCATGGGTCTATCTTCATGAGAGTCTCCAAATAAAATTATAGCTGGAGATAAATGCAAACCAGTACTGAGTGTCTGATTTCGGCGAGTAGTACTAAGAGCAGGGACGTCACTAGAGGGTGTGTGTGTGGGGGGGGGGGTGTCTCAACCCCAAATCTTGGTAAAACTGACGATAGTTGGAAAATTTGAGTGCGACAGTCGAATTTCCGACTGTCGCACTCTAATTTTTCCGACTGTCGCACTCTAATTTTCACATATTCTTGTAATTTGTGAGTGACCTAAAATTTTCGCTCAAAATTGTCCTTTAATCAGTCATATTTACCACGTTTTCCTGGTCACATTGAGAAATTGTTTCTCGCGATCCTTATACTCCAACATACAAAACTTTGTATTTTGAATACTCTAAAAATAAAAAAATAAATTCCTAATAGAACTACTGTACAACGTTCGCCAGCTTCAATTCGGTTAATTTATGTATTAATTTTGCTATTGGGTGGGTTGACCCTGTTCGCTAGCTTCAAGTAAGTTCAGGATATACATTGCTCTATGGTATACAATTAAAACACTCATTGCTAATCTACGGAAGCTTAAAAGTGCCATCAACATAAGAAAAAAATTGCCCCATAAGTTGACATTTTTCAGTAAATTGTTTAGATAACAAGAAAAATCTTGTTGCTTTAAGTGAGCAATTGAACAATTTTCTGAAAAATGTTTAATTGACAATTTATCATATCTCGTCAATTGGAAATTTTGCTGCAAAATTTCCAATTGTTCACTTCATTCCATCTGAGCAATTGAAACATTTTCTGCAAAATGTTTAATTGAAAACTTAGCTTATCTCGTCAATTGGACATTTTTTGGGCAAAATGTTCAATTGTTCACTTCATTCCAACTGAGCAATTGAAATATTGTCTACAAAATGTTTAATTGACAACTTATCGTATCTCGTCAACTCAACATTTTTCTGCAAAATGTTTAATTGTTCACTTCATTCCGACTGCTCAGTTGGAATGAAGTGAACAATTTAAATTTTTTCATGTGAGTGATAAATAGCCCCACCCCCCCCCCCAAAGAAAATAATATTAAGCCTGCTAGTAAATGCACTGTATTTTTTGGTAATTCTCTATGTCATTGAATATAATTTGTTGAAAAAAGTTTTCTCCTTTGTTACATTAACATAGCTTTTGAAGTCAGTAGTCTATGTAGCCTTCAAGCAGATAACTTATACTCAGTTGCTTACTTGCTTAACCAGAGTGATTAATAAGTTTGTGTGAAACTTTTATGAGGGCCAGTGGTACAAATGTATCGAAACATATTTCCGCGGCTACGCGCGCTTTCACCATGTTATTGTTGACGAGCAGTACGAGGAAGGGGGGGGGGGGTAGGTACAAGGCAGCAGTCGGAATTTTCTGGCTCCAAAACCCATCCAGTTGGAATTTCAGCCACTTCACCCCCCAATCATCAGGCCTTAGCTACGTCCCTGACTAAGAGTAGCGATTGTTACGATATGGCATTGCTTGCATGTATTGTTATGTGTGGATGTACCAAATCAATGCTTTAGCAGTAAGTATTTCATGCCCCTATCCACACAGAAAAGTCATTTCACTGCCATGAACAGCTCCTCTTATCATTCGATATAAGCATGAAGTTCCATGATATAAGCAATTCAATTCCATTAGTTTTATCACTCTTATAGTTATAGCATTTCGCGCAATACGTACCAACACGGAACCCGGACAGTTACCACTTTACTCGTAACCTGTATACGTGTGCGTATATATTTGCCGTGACCTTGACTTCGTTGCAGGATGATTTGAAGAGAAATGGATATTTAATGGTGGCAAAGGGTTTTTTTTAGTGGATATACAAGTATACAAAATTTGAAATGAAGATAGCCATGTAAAAAGAAAGAAATGTTCTAAACAGTTCGAAAAAGGTTAAGTTACATTCGGAAAATACGGCCGAAATTACCTTTCCACTACTTTTTTTGTGTCTTTAGTATATAACGATTAGATTAAACACCTTTCGTTCATCAAATTCAACTATTACCTGACATATAAATTGATTAATGACTGAGAAATTGACCTTCAAAAATGATAAATGTTTCCAAATTATATATTAATTTGGTGTGACGTCATGAATCGTGCATATTCTACAAGAAAAGAAAGCACTTTTTGCACCGCTGGGCACTGACTGAACCGTCCATGGAGGATTGCGCTTGATCTATGAATAGTCATTTTTGTGACGCTTTTATTGCAAGGGTTTCTTATTGGGTTAGGTCCTTATGTGGGCGTGTCAGAAATGTAAAAGAAAATTATATCATTGGTTAGTTAACACTATGACGTATTTCAGTCATCCGTGTATTTTGTCAATACAAACAGTTTTGATTAAACCTTGCGGTCAAAAGTTCAACCCTATTGTTCACCGTAGAAAAACATGACCTGGAAATCCGTCCAGATCCCTATGTGCAACTTTCATTGTTAAATTGTGTTTTCTCCTCTAATCAGTAGCGTACACTTGGGTGTATATGAAAATCCATGTATTAAATAATATCAGTTATGTACGACATCGCAAGAGCGCTCCAAAGTCCATGTCTGTAGTACAGTTTTCCATTGAACGGGATTTGCGTGTGCGGGGGGACGCGCACATTTGTACGTGAAATGCGCATGATCTGTCGCAGATTTCTTCTGAAAATTTCGATACGTTTGTTCAAATAGTTTGGGTTTATTAATATTGTTTTGTTGAATTGTCCTGATGATAATGTTTTTTTTTAAAACCCAAAAAGATGTGACATATTCGAGCCAACAAACGGTTTTTAACTAATACATATTAGCAGTGAAATTTTGCCCATCGATCAGTAGTAGCAACTTTTACACACGTCTAATCGTTTTAGAATAGCAATATTAGCAACTGATGTCCTACCACGTATATTTAATTGCTCTATTAACTTACCACACTAAGTGATCGCTTTCCAAGCCCCCTAAAAGCAAAGAGAGAAGTTTTTTTCGCTAGCACAATATCCTACTCACCACAGGATATAGCTGGTGATGGTTTGATCTGTCATGACATCCACAAAGTCACATCAAAACTTGATCTACTGTGTATTCTCCAACAAATTAGCCCTTCCATTTTAGTTATTAATATTGATATAATAATGTTAATTTTTTTCTTAATATCTCAAGAAAAGGATACGTTTTTAATAAAAGAAATGGCATTTTGTAGCTATTAAAGTGGTAAAGGTTTCTTTCAGTGGAAAACATCAGAAATTTCTCTTTTAAGAGAAAGGGGCCATTTTAAAACAAATAAATAAAAAGGGAACTCAAAGGAGAGGGGGAAGGAGGTAGGAGAATGCTTTCACTACCTTTGCCTGTCGTACACTGACAACCATTTTCTATGCAGTTATACAGTACCTTCGTTATAAAGTAATAAGGAAAAGGAGGTGTTTTTGAGTGCAATAAACATATACTAATATTATGGAGTGTCCGAGCAACCCTTGCAAGTTAGTAGAATGACTAGTAAGTAGAAGACTAATTATACATCTGGACATTTGATCATGGCAGTGTTATTTTCAGAATATTTGCAGAAATAAATAGAGTTGGCAATGCAATATAAGAACAATTTATAACCCTATGAACAGTTTTTTACCCCTTTTGCATCGCCTCAATACCAGTCCAACAGATCTAAGTACACTTAACCTGCCCCCCCCCCTCCCCGCCCCCCAAAATGATGGATTTGTGCTTTTGTTACTCGACAGCTGCATTCAAAGCAACATTTGATCTATTATATACTCACAGTGCCGCCATCTATTCAACTGGAACCCTACGAAGAATATCTTGTATTTCCTTACCTAGGGGAGGGGGGGGGTCAACCCTTTACTTTGACGCTGACATATACACCATAAACTATTATTATTTCATCTTTATCAGATTTGTTTGTTTAGTCTAACATTATCCTGTTTTTCTTCTTTTTCAACTTTCTGGAAGCTCATCATCATGACATGGGTAAACAGTTCTTAAATTTCCTCCACAGCGGAGAAGGAGGCATTCTCCTTTGACATTCCAGACGGCATTTGCGTCTGAACATAACATGCGTGGTCAACGGATTCTCCTTCAAGGACACCATGATCGGTAGAAAACCCAATGACAGCGACGCCATCGTACCCCTGGACTCCAAGATGGACCAACGCATCACTGAGACGACGATATTACAGGACAATCCCCGCGCAGGGTGAGGATCAGCAGCCATCTGCAGCATACTCTGAGCCAGCCAAACGAGTTCAAATGGTGCGGCCCCTACCCTATGCACATGCAAGGCATGATGGCCGCGGAGATACACGAAAGGCTTCCGTATGACCCTCGCTGGGAGTTTACAAGGGAGAGAGAGACTCATACTAGGTAAATTTAAAAACTGGTAGGTTATTTGTAAACCCTATATCAGTCCTATAAAACCAGAGCTAAAACAACCTCTTAAAGCTTTAATAGAAATGTTCTAAATTGTTTGAAAGCAGAAGAGCAGGGTGACATAGGCGGCAAGACTTTTGTTATTGTGGATTATTTAATAATAAATTTGAATATTCATTTGGTGAAAAGAATATAAAGAGGTGGTTGGCCTAGTTTGATTTAGTTTTTCTCTTTCCTTGAATCTTTATTTGCTAGGTTTTCCTTATTTAGGTTTTTTATGCATTTTATAAATCGCGGTGAATTCTTTTGAAGTCTTTTGTTCAGGGCCTGTTTTTGGACGGGAAGCATTTGATATGGTTATTACAACTAAAGCTGTTGACATTGAGAATCTTAGCAGATCAACTATTGTGGCTGTGAAAACCTTAAGAAGTATTTTATTTACTCATATGTCTTTATTCCATGGTCAGTTCAAATTGAAGATGTAGATTAATTTATAAGCTACTTTCATAGTTTTATATCTAACATCGTTAAGAACATCGTTGGTCATAAATCTATGAATATAATAAACAACAATTTCTCCCTTTTCAAAAGTTTTCATCTTTGAGACGATGAAATAAGTCTCTGATCTATTTTTTTACCCTCACAAATGATAGTATAGTATTAAGGTAGGGTTGAGTCTTACTGACAAATATTTGATATTCATTGCTCATCACTCTCATCTGAAATTAGAATATGTTTTAATTATTGACCTTTAATCTTCATCGTGGGAATGTGTATTTTAGGTGTCCTTACCAGAGTCGTTGTGTATTTCAAAACGTGAACAAATGGCTTTAGCAAAGCGATGGAAGAATGGCTTTTGATAGTCACAAAACGGGAAGAAACTCTGACATGATGTTCAGTCTAGTTGCCAGGAATTATTGTAAATATAAACAGTTATCACAAAGCTGGTATTAAACCCAGTAAATTTCTGTCAAGAAAAACTGCCAGGAAAGGAACTGCATACTGTCCTAGTTTTACTTTGGCGAATGTTCAGTGAATTCAGATCTCTGTTTCTTACAGACGAAGCATCAGACACAGAAATGAAGGCACTTTAGGCAGAGTTGAAACTCTTGGCTCACGTTGGGCGCCACCTCAACATTGTCAATTTCCTTGGTGCTTGTACCACAGGATGTAAGTACCCAATTGTTAAGTGATTTTTGGAATGATGTCACAAAGGAAAGACCTCTTTTTTTCCGGTATCGGAGATTAAGCTTGGGGATCTATTAGCTACAAGCACCCAATTGGGAGGGGGGGGGGGGTTGGGAGGGGCAGCGTGGCTTACTAATTGCCTCTCTTCATTCCCATGGCATCGATATTTAGTACCATTTAGTAGCAAACGACATGTAGAAACTGTCACTCTTTACCAATATTGCCCTTTAATTCCATAATCTCTCCAAATCCTGTATCTTTTAATGACTGCAAAATTAGTACAGATGGCATAAACTTTATTTCCAAGATCTTGTTTTGAAATATAATGTAACATTATTACAACTCATGATCAGATGGGGTGCATATGTATCAACCTGCTTTAGAAACCGCCATATGTTGGGCAATCGTTTAATCTGGCATATTCTCCCTTCTTATTACAGGTCGCTGTTTCTTACCACAGGTAATAAAGGAACATCTCAGATGAAACTGCAGTCAATTTTTTAAAATAATTTCTGAAAACAGTGGTCAAATTTAAGGGTCATTTAGTGCTCATTTGCAGCTGAGTATGGAGATAGATGTGATGTGATATTGCTTGTGGTGGAGTCTGGACTTGTAGGTGGATGGGGGCATGGAAGGGTTGAGTGGACATAAGGAATTTGCTAGGAAAGGCGCAGATTACCTAGTAAGTTCTTCCCCTCCTGCACACTCCACTGTCACCATGATCTTCCTCTTTTCACTGAAACCTATTTTAATTTTTTTTCAACGACATCTCAGATTCTAATTGATAACGGCATATATATTTCAAACCTTGCAATTTGTCTTTAAGAAAAGAATTGCCTTTAGTTTTTCTTTTTCTTTCTGAGTTTCTCAAGAAAGCGGCTCTACTGCTACCGGCCTACTCTTTCGAAACTCCAACGCGAACTCCAACGAACCACCAAGTCTGTCAGACTTTCATCAGACCACGTTTGTCTGACAGGGTCATTTTGTTTTTCGAGTGTCACAATTTGTGTGAAGTTAAGCTTTTATTTAATTGTTAAAGTAAAAGAGAGAGAGAGATTTATTTAGGGAGATTTATAAAATATCAATTACTGAGGATACAATTATCCTCAGAGAGACTTATTTAAGGTTTAGTGCAACTTTCTTACCAAAATATTTGCAGTCTTACGTGAACATTTTGTAATTTAAATTTTGTAATTCTGATAGGATATCAGCCATTTATTTGACACCCAATTTTTAAAATGATACGACAATGGTGGTCTTGGGCTAAAAGACCGCATTTAGTGACACAGGTTAGGCCAGCTTCCTTTTTTTTCTTACATTCGTTGGTTTTTCATGAAATTTTACAATCATTGGGTAGTAATATGGTCATTTCTAAATGAAAGCTAACTGGTTTATACTGTAGAACAAGCTTTTTTAATTGTAAAAATGTTCAGATCAATAGTAAATGTAATGCATGTTTTCCTGATTTATTTGCTGTCTCAAAGTATGAACCAGTTTAACGATACTAGTGACTGTATGTTCATTTGGTTTAATGGAACTTTGTGATTCGAAGTTTGCACAGTCATACACCTCAAGGAGGACACATAAGGTATTACACCGTAAAATCCCTTCCTTTTTTACCTAAAATATGCTAGAAGTGTTGAAAATGGTCACTGAGAATTATTACAAGGTGTATTATGATCTTTGTCTTTTAGTGGTTCTCTAGTCACTGAGAATTGGGAATCTTTGTCCAGGATAAAGTTGTCCTAAATGCTTGGAAATATTTTGGAAAGTTCAAGAGGTGAACATGATAAGGAAGGCAGAAAAGGGGGTTACCATCGCACCTTGGCTTAGGCACCGTGTCCAAAGGCAAAGCTGCGGCTTTCTATGTTTATGATTTGTCAGTATACAATCATGCTGAGGCATAGTGCCAAAGAGAACAGCTGCAGCAGCTGCATAATCCTGCTCAGCTAGAATGAATCAACATCAAACAATAGGGATTTTCTCTGACCACCTGTAGTGCCTTTAGTGTTAAGCTATGGTTCACACTATATGATATCCTATGCATCCTGACTGCATTGCGCTGCATGCCCCCTCGGAATCTACTCTTTTGACACAATGCCATATATACAAGCGCCCTTTGGTAATTTTGACTAATGACTTTCAACATTGTTGGAAGTCACATGGAATTGGCTTAATCATTATGTTGTGTATAGAAGTGATTTCCGAGAGTATAACAGCAAAAAAAGCTAAAGGGTACGGGGAGGGGGAGGGGTGGGAACAGTTTTGGTTTATGCAAATGGGTTTAATACCAGGTTGTTAGTCAATGAGTTAGGACAGATTTGGACACGTTTTTTTTCATTAAATATAAAAAAAGACCATGGGAAACAGAAACCATTACACTATATGGACTTAGGAATTACTATGGTTCAGATTTGGTATCAAGAATTAGCAAAAAGTAGTAGAAACCACATTTCTATGCCTCTGAAAGTCTTTGAATTTTGAATTGTCGTCTGGAAAAGAAGGGAAATCCTCATTTCTTCTATATGGTATGACCTACAAAAGGTAGGTTTTTAAAAGTGTGAGATGAAATTAAACTGTGGTGAAACTTTATGACCACAGCCATGCATATCATGCTTGGGGTTCATGGCTCTTTGAATGTCCAACCTCGCCAAAAATTTAACAACAAAACTTTGCTCTACTTTTTAGTGAGTCACAGTTGTTAGGTTTACTATAGGGATCCTAACATAAGGTCATTATTAAATGTGAGTGTGTAGGCGTCACAGTAAACCGTAAGGAAGATAGTCTGGTATTTTATTGTTTAAAAGCGTGGATAACCATGAATAACGGACAGAAACATCCGCGGTATAAGGAGAGAGAGAATATCTTGAGTTGTATTATAGTAGAGAAGGGATATTTCAACTTAATATAGTTACATGTTACACTATTTTTCAGTTAAATAATTGATACAGAATTTTGAAAAAGAAAGAAAGAGTAGGACTTTCTGAAGCTATGGATTGATTAAACTCTGTAAAGTAAAGTCAAGAAAACTAGGTAAAATGCTGAACATATTAGACAGGTTTTACCCTCCTAGGTCGGTACATTTTATACCACATTAAAAGCATATTCTGTATTTAAAGATTATTTTTTAACTAAAAGGAATTATTTCTGCCTTACATCATCCTTACTTTGTGGTTATTTTTGCGATTTACTTTTATGTTTATGGTGGTGCTATATATTTAAAAAAAAACAGCCTTACCGGTTTCACGGTTGACTATGGCATTTGTTCCTGTGTGTACTAATTAAACAAAATGTGGGATTTCTGTTCTGCGCACCAATATGTACAAATTAGCGAAATACCATATTTTCAATACCGTTACGTATAATTGCTTTATATTGTAGTACGTAACACTATTACATATGTGTAGCGGCGAAATTTTATCATCTATTTTTAAAACATTTGCACTTCATCACAGTTTGTTTACAATTGTCAGTTGATTTTATTACACAACCATCAGTTGCCTTTCACCATCAACAGACCAGCAATTTCCTTTTGAAACCATCTCTTTTGTTCACCACTGGTCAGCCTATTCAACATTGTCACTCAATAGAATTTAGATCAGCCAAGCTCACTCTTGTTGAAAGACCTTCACTACTGTACCCTAGTAGTTGTTTTTGTACCATGGCAACAACTGGCCAATCAAGAGACAGTCTAAAAATAAGCACATGGCACAATTCTGTAGATCTGTACCATGTGCAGTAATCTTAGTAGAAGGCTTTCACCAAGAAGCAAGAATTTTTCTGCTAAGACTCAAGGAAATATATACTACTACTCATCTACACTATGTTATGTTATCAGCTGCAACACCTACTATTAGGAATTCTCACATAGATTTAATTTTGGATATCATCTACCATCTGTAAAAACTTTCAACGCTTGTGTTATCCAAGGAGGAGTTAATTTCAAGTGTATTTGTGTTTGGACGCGTTTCGTCGGAAAATTATATGGACATCATGCCTCCGGGCCCCAGATGATTTATTTTGTTGGATTGCCACATTTCGAACAGGAGTTATTCATCTTCACTGGTGAGCTTATGCACTTATATTTTATGTTAGGCATTCATATTACGAATACCAACATATGTATATAGCCATACTTGCGCCATTAAACTACGTATCAGATATCTACTTTACTAATAAAATGAGTGCCTATCCAACATTTTAAGATATTTTGTTACACCGTAACATTGACAGCCGTGTACATACACCCCCGTGCAGACACGACCATAGCCGTTGCCAGTCTACGTGACATTATCGCCCATTGTGAGAACTCAGATCCTAATACCCTGTCCATTGTTGCAGGTGATTTCAACTAAGCTAATCTGAGAATTGTCATGCCCGAGTTCATTCAATGCGTGTCTTCTCCCACTCGTGGTAATAGAGCCTTGGATCACTGCTATTGCAGGGTGAAGAATGCGTACAAGTCCGTCACACGAGCTGGTATCGGGAACTTTGATCACGCCACTGTTCTCCTAATCCCTGTTTACAAGCAAAAGCTGAAGAACGAGAAACCCCTCAAAAGAACGATAAATGTGTGGTCTCAAAAGGGAAGTGATGAATTACAGGATTGCTTCGCCACCACAAACTGGGATATCTTTAAAGCGGATAACGACCTGCATGCATTCACAGAAACCGTTAGTGCGCATATAAAATTCTGCAGTGACATTTGTTTACCTTGCAAGACCGTAACACGTTATCCGAACAATAAACCTTGGTGTGACAAAGCCACTAAATCTAAGATCAAAGTATAAGGAAGAAGCTTACCGCAACAAAGTCACCGATCCAGATGCTACCGCCACGCAAAATCAGACCTGCGGAAGCCATTAAGAACGCTAAAAGAACCCAGAAAGAACGAATAGAGCAAAACTTTCAGACTACAAATCCAAGAGCGGCATGGGACAATATAAGGGCAATTACTCATTACCGTGGGGCAGTGGCGGAGCTAGGGGTATTGGTCAGAGGGGGCGAGAATGGTCTGTAGGGGCGCTTTCGGCACTATCTAAGCGGAGCGCCACCACAGGTTGGCGCGGAGCGTACAGAAAATTTTTTTGAGTAAAGATACACCCTAGATCGCCGGAAATGACCCTTTCCTGGCCTTGCTAATTTGCAGATAAATGAAGAATAAATAGGTGTCATCGCCAAAAAATGTGACAAATGTCATTATGTAGATGAGAGCGCAATAGAAAAGTCAATAATCGCGAATAAGTAAAAAGTGGTAAAAAGCTGAAAAGGGCGCCAGCAGTCCATTTGAGTCCGTCCCCCTGACTGTATGGACGCTCCGCCACTGCCGTGGGGCAAGGAAAACATCAAACACCGACGACACTTCTTTGCCTGATAAACTGAACGAGTTTTATGCACGTTTTGATAAGGACAATGAACTCCATACAAGACAAGCAAATACCGATGGGACAACGACACCAATTAACATCGATGAACATTCAGTGAGACAGAAATTCCAGCGACTGAATGAACGGAAATCTGCTGGTTCTGACGGCATTACTCCCAAACTTTTGAAGATATGTGCCGGGCAGCTCGCTGGGGTATATACCAATTACCAACATCTTCAACTGGTCCCTGAACACGTGTGAAGTGCCCCAGTCTTTCAAAGAGGCAACGATAGTCCCTGTTCCTAAGAAGAGCGATGCATCATGTCTAAATAACTACCGTCCAGTGGCTCTAACTTCGTGTTAACATTTTTAAAAAATCTCCTACCTGCTAACTTCGACCCATACCAATTTGCCTATCGCGCCAACAGGTCTGTTGAGGATGCCATTTCGATTTGGATGCATGAAACTCTTATTCACCTGGAAAGGAAATGTTCTTATGCCAGGGTTCTATTCATCGATTATAGTTCCGCTTTCAACACCATCGTGCCGTCATGGTTACATCTTAAATTACGGGATCACCTTGATTTCCCCGCTGCTATTTGTGACTGGATCCTAGACTTTCTTCTTGGTCGCAAACAATGCGTCAAAATTGGCAATACCTTCTCAGAATCTATCGTACTAAATACGGGGACCCCCCAGGGATGCGTGCTTTCTCCGATGCTGTACTCTTTGTTTACATACGATTGTATAGCCAGCGACCTGAACTCGAGGGTTATCAAGTTTGCAGACGATACCACTGTTACTGGATTAATTACTAATGGGAATGAAAGCGGGTACCGCAATGAAGTGAGTCGATTAGTGAGCTGGTGCAAGGAAAACAATTTGATTTTGAACATTAGTAAAACAAAGGAATTAATTGTGGACTTCAGACGAAATAAAAACACAATGGGTCCTCTCATTATCGATGGAATGGTGGTAGAGCAGGTGAACACATTCAAGTTGTTGGGTACATTTATCATGGACAATTTATCATGGAACATTAATACTGAAGAAATACTGAAAAAGGGACGCCAGAGACTGTTCTTTTTACGTGTTCTTAATTCTTATGGGGTCAGTGCAAATGTTTTGACACACTTTTATCGTGCAATTATAGAAAGCATTTTAACTACTAACAATTTAGTCTGGTTTGGTCGTGTAAGTCAGAGTGACCTTCGGAAATTGCAATCAGTAATTAGAAATGCTGAGCGTATTATTGGTACGGGCCTTCCATCTCTCCACTCTCTGTACCAGGAGCGTGCACTCAAGAGAGTCGATAATGTACTGAACGAGGACTCACATCCTGCTCATCAGTACTTCCAGTTCTTGCCCTCTGGTAAAAGGTTGCGTACATTCAGGGGATCAAAGAGGCTCACAAATAATCATTATCCTGATCTTGTAAAGATGTATAATACACATAACGCCCGCTGATTGGTTCTAGTCTTGCCTTCACGTTTTAGCCACTGGTTCTTATTGTGTAATATGCTATATTTGTTATACTTCTTTACCTCTGAATACTCTTTTTATATCATGAGCAGTATACATAGTACCCTTTTATATCCTTTACCTAGTCATACGAATTGTTTACATTTTTATTTATTGTCTTAATCGTTTCATTGCTTTCGCTTGAGCTCCTGTTTTCATCCAATTTCCATTGTATATATTCTATCCAATGGCTGAATAAATATCTATCTATCTAATAGTATGTGGCGTCATTATGTCCGAAACTGTTTGATATTGCATGCCGGTTGTGCAATGAACAATTAATATCCGCCTGCCTGTTAATGTGTATGTTCACGGCTGCTGCTACTGCTGCAGCAGTTTATACTGTGTATTTTAACTATACACTTGATCAAATGTCTGAGTCTATCTTTATTGTACTATAAGAATATAAAATCTATTTTCCATCATTTTCCTGCTCATCAGTTTGTCATTCTATTGGTTTAACTTGTATATCCCTTTTAACTATTTTGAGACAGTTTGTAGCAATATTGTGATAGAGCCAATGCCCAAAGATTGAAACAAAGCTTTTAAAAGTAACAGGGTTATAAGAATCGAGAAGGAAGCTGGAACTGGATGCAAGTCACTAGTGTCTAATGAACAGTATCTTACTCTTGCGCCACCAATCCTTCCATGTCCCCCTCCCTACCACCACCAGCCCAGAGATTGAAAAAAAAATGGAACAGGGATATAAGAATCAAGAAGGAAGCTTGATTTTGGTGCATGGCACTAATAATAATGAACAGGATCTTACTCGTGCGCCACCAACCCTTCCATGCCCCTCCCACCACCACCTGTTACTCTTGCGCCGCCAACCCTTCCATGCCCCCTCCCTACCACCACCAACAGAAAGATTGAAAGAAAATCTTGGAAGTAACAGGGATATAAGAAAAAACTTGATTTTGGTGCATGGCACTACTTCTAATGAACTGGATATTACTCTTGCGCCACCAACCCTTCCATTCCCTCGCCCCCTCTCTCCACCAATCCAAAGCTTGAAAAAAGCTCTTCGAAGAAACAGGGATATAAGAATCAAGAAGGAAGCTGGAACTGGGAGTGAGACACTAATTCTAATGAACAGGATCTTACTCTTGCGCCA
>JAIPMN010002932.1:0-12322 GCA_020650975.1 Apostichopus californicus | reverse complement strand
CGGGTAAATTACTCAAATTAACCTGTCGTCCAAGCCGCTGTAAGTATTCACAAGGTTATAATATGAGTAGATCTAAACCTTTCCCTCCTTCCAACCCAACCCCCCCCCCCCCACCCCCATCTTATCCATCCCTTACCGATTCATGAGATAATTTAATAACTCTGATAAAGGTAAAATATCCTTACTCTGGGGTGGCCTGAGACTACTCCAGTTTAGAGGGAATAACCTTTCAAAATAAAATGTTATCCCTGGATAGAAATGACTCTCTTTCCATTCTGAAAATGTGCATAACCAACTGAACAGTTGAAATTAAAATCAGGCAAATTTTGAAAGTTAAGTTACCCCACCCCCTCTGTGGTTCTGCACATTATCTCAAAGCAAAAAAATCACAGGCAGCAAGAAAAGGACCTAACTCTATTATCCCTTTAATAGGCATACTGAACTGCTTTAACTTATATTATGAAAATACATCATAATTTTAGTCCAGCTGTTGAGAGTATCCAGTTGCATCCTTTTTTACCACCAAGTGACAAATTAATATCAAGATCACAGTTGTCCACTTAAAGGGACTGAAGTTGCCAACCAAAGTGTCAATTTAATTTCCTCCTTTTAAATACCTGGAGGATCGTCTGTTTCAGAGTCAGCTGTTCGAGTCAAAAATGCGTATCATTCTGACACAAATTGTCACGAAATATTTATGCCTCATTTGCATATATGCCAATCTTCGTTGGTTGACAATCACCTGTCTGTCTCAAAACCTACGAGAGCAGCTTCGGCATCTGTCTCGCATGCACTGACTACTATTGCAATTCAAGGATGCTGCCCTCCATTTTCATTCTCCCATTTGTAAGAGATTGGTTTGTTTATCATCTTAGCAAACGTTCGATTCTAGTTCCTAATAGGATTTGATGAGTTTCATTCGTAATGTTGGATTTATAGATATATATAGCTTTAATATTTGATTTTACAGTTTGTAACAAACAGAGCCAAGGACCATGGTCACAATTCACAGCAATATTGAATAATGAGGAGACAGAGGCAGGCCAGTGTGGAGACAGAATCATGACCAACCAAAAAACAAATTAACGTAATTTTGTGTTTGATCCTCAATTTCCGAGCAGCAAATTGTTTTTTCCTTTCTTTTCTTTTCTTTTTTCTTTCTCTTTCTTCTTCTTTATTTGCTTTCAAGATATTGCATTATCTTACACCGATGGTAGATCACATTTTCATATCCCAAGGGTCTGATAACCATCTACTCAAGTATTCAGAAACAAATCCACATTTCGATGACCTTGGTAGCCACTAACACTTCAACTAGAAATAGCTGAAGATTGAACATTACAACAGCTTGTTGACCGCCGCCACTCTGCGATTTCATCATTTTGCCGTTCGAGTGCGGCTTTTATCGTCTAGGAAATGTTCACACACTGAAAACTCACTGTTAATGGAGATTGTCAAGGATAGTTTAAAAGGTGTAGTAGTAATAATAATAATAATAATAATAATAATAATGTGTATTATAGTCAAAAGGCTGTATGAGAAACACAAAATCTTCCTGCTACTTTTCTTAACTTTTTTGCAAATGTTGCACAATCTCTACAGTATTTACTGAAAATATTTAACATGTTCTTCTTTGAGATGTTAATGCTTGTGTATACACAAAATATCAGCACAACTTAGCTGTGTAGGTCCAGCCCACTTTGCAGGTAATGATCGGAAAATCTACTGCCATCGTTTGAAATCTACTCCATCCATCAGCTATTTTTAGCACTAAATTTGCGCATTATGAGGCAACACTGTATGGGGGGGGGGGGCATTACTACTATACAGTACATGTATAAACCTTTTGGGACACTAACTTGAGTGATGAAATCAAACTTTAAGTAACGATTCTATGTAACCACCTTTTTTCCATATTTATTCATTTCTGCACCATTCGAAATATACAATTTTTTGCCTCCTCAAGTCACAATAAATAAATGGCTTGTTCCTAAATATCTTCATCATTTTCATCGTTGGTAACGAGGGGTAGGGTTCAACATCAAGTCTTCTGTTGACTCAAGAATCTGATGTTATGACATCCAAAACGAGATGATGACCTCTCTACCCTGAGAGTTAAACTTCCATGAAAAAGCATCGGTCTTCCTACACATGTGGAGATTGGATATTCATGCTGTGATCACTGCACGGCTAGCACCGAGTCTGACTTCTGCAGCACCTTTCGTACCCGCACAATGTTTTGGAGAGGTTCAGATTACCAGACAGCCGTGTAGGCAACCTCCTGGGGTCCAAACGTAGACAGCCCACTAGGATGGGTTGATTCCCACCACTTCAAGATAACTTTTCCACATTCCCACACCAATTGTATCCCGTACATCCAGTTAACCGGGATAAGCCTTGACTCATATTGCACTTCCAAGAATAACCCTCCCACACTCTCCATGCAAACACTATTACCAAGTAGTCTCATACCGGACATGTATGAGAATCTCTAACGATTCTTAATTTCCTAAATTAAGGCAGGCCGTTGCGATTTTCCTCCGGCTGCTAAAAATAGGACGAGATTGCGGTAATTTAGGAGCGTGAGTAATGCCTCTTCTCCCGGGGTGGTCGAGGTGCCCCAACCGTAACCCCACTCAAAAAGAAAGATTCCTATTGTCATTTATGAAGACAAAAGGGTGTAAACAAACACCCTCAGACGACCGCTGATTTATCTAGGAAATGAGAATAGTCACTTCCTTTGGAGTAATCATATTTGTAAAGTATATTTGTAAAGTATTTGTAAAGTATTTGTAGAGTTAATTTTTTGAGTAATTTTATCTTAACCCTTCTGCAAAAGGCTAATCAACTTTGCAAACAAAAGGATCTTGCTGGTATTTCTTCAAAACTTCCATTTAAAAATATCATAAAATATGTAGTCTGCACATGTAACAATTTTTCAAATTTTAAGGGCTAGGCCTAACATATTAAGTATATTCTAATTTTCAGTTTAGGTATTGAAACTTGAAAGAATGGAGAACAATGGTATTTGATTGTTCTCATGTTATTGGTTCTAATGTTAAAACTAAGGACAAACCGCAACTTCACAGGGAATAATAATAATAACAATGTTCGCATCTCATGTAGCATTTTTGAGGTTTATTGAATGTTTGCGTAGCATTTTGCTGTGTGATCTTGGATAACTTACTTTTCCCTACAGGGGTGATCCTGTGATTTCCCTAGCATACTCACTCACGCACAGTGACACTGGTTAGATCTAGCAGATTTGGCAAGCTGTTGAGGTACACTTCCATGGTAACGATTTAAAGCAATTTCTTGTCCCTTTAATTTACTACTTACTGTATTTCATAATCCTTAAAGCTATGATTTTAGTGCCCAAAGCTAACATTTAACAGCAAGATAGAAATATCCAAATTCATGGTTTGGGGCTGTAATTGTAAACACCACTAAGAGAACTTTGCCAGCTGCCTCCTGATGACCAAACAGCAGTACTCTGCCGAGGCTCTGATACTAGGAGAACAAGGCTGTTTTTTGTTTTGGTTCAGAAAAATGTGAAAAAGTGGAGGATTTATACCAAACAATATTGAACACCCAGAACTTTCATCAAGCCGGTGGTCTCCCAAAGTGTGCTGTAGTTGCTTTTGTTGAAAACAAGTGTTATGTTACAAATATATAGTTTAATAATTTTATCAGTTTCAATTTTCAATATGTGCAGCAAATTTATAGCATTAGCTTCTAGTAGCTTCTGCCTCATCTTGGTTTAAGAGGTATGAAATTATATCAACCTTATGA
Organism: Apostichopus californicus; assembly: GCA_020650975.1. NCBI lineage: Eukaryota > Metazoa > Echinodermata > Holothuroidea > Aspidochirotida > Stichopodidae > Apostichopus > Apostichopus californicus. Next base: position 8,530 of record JAIPMN010002932.1, on the reverse strand, counting down.
ATTCATTTTTTTTTTCCTTCTTAATTTTTCACTCTTTGTGATTTCATCTCACCTGTGCACCAGTGTACAGCAACGGGCCTACAGGACGGAGTCTGGAGCCCCTTAAACACTTTCCTGTCACATCAAACTGACGAGAAGATGTCTTTATTTCGCTAATATCCGAGCAGAGTCATCTTGGACAACACTGAGAGGGGGTTTTACAGAGCACATGGGTTTATAAACGCTCTCCAGGGAGCAAGGGAGCAAAGACAACTAGTATTCAAGGTCAAATTTGTCATACATTCGCCTGGTAAACATCGCATCACTTTGTCATCAAATTGGCTCGTTATGCCATTTGCACACATTGCTCATATCTACGCAGAGAAGCTTCAATCAACATTCTCAAAGGAAGCCCTTGTTGCATTTGCAGTGTGATCATAAAAACCACAAGAAAAGATGAAAAAAAGGTTGGAAAAAATATAATATTAAAAAACACCAATAGAACCCAGAAAACCACTGACTGTGGTGCAAGTTGCCAGAAAACCAGTTTTGCTGCACGTGGGGACCTGTCCTCTAGGAAAAGAACGTGCACAAATGACATAGCCGTATAGTGTGGCAAGAGTTGTGCTCGGTCTTCGTCACCGAAGACCATGGACTACTTTTCACCCTGGGGGTTAATTTACACATTTTAAAATCCATGGGGGGTTAGGTATAATGACCTTGTTGGGTTTTTACCCCGATGCTGTCTTGGGCTTGTACTGTCATATTTTTTTTTTCCATTTTTTTTTTTTTTGGGCACATTAAAAAAGAATATAAATGCCATGATGAATGCAAGAAGAAAGGAAAAAGTTATCAGTTGTACAAACAATGAGGTTCACGTCAGATGTAATTTTATGGGATCAGCCTGTGATTCCAAAAAAAGATTTGCCTATAATAGATGGAGGATCTCTTTACCGTCGAGGTATGCTGATACCATCTCTCTGGGTGCTAAGTTTGGCATTTTTAAATCTATTTCTGGTATGAAAACTGGGATTTTTTTACGGAGATAAAAATAATCATTAAATCTAAACAAAGTCCCGGGGATATCACATGGAGGGAGGGAATTATGTGAACGAGCAGGTGTACATTTAAAACTTTTTAATGTAAAGTTTGATGGTCCTGGTGAAATGAAGTGAATTTCAGAAGATGATCAGAAGACGAAGAAGGAAAATAAGAAGAAAAAAAAAAAGAATGTGACTCAAAGTGTGTGAAAATGTGAAATCAAGCAAGGACACATGTGTTAAATAGAACTAGCATATAGAGTATATATTTATACTACTTCATTCATGAACAACCTAATTAAAATGTTAAATCAATTCACAATTCGACAAATGCCTTTGGGGCCAAAGTATTTCTGATTAGGGATTAGAATTTTATTGAGAAAAAAATAAATCAAACATGAAAGAAAAAAAAAGAAGATCTGATTTTTTCCTGGCAAACTATCAAAAATGAAAACAATTGTACCGGGGATATAATTATATAATAATCAACTGTCTTGAATGACACAAAAGTAAAGTTAAGCATTACAAACTTATAATAATTGAAATTGACACAATTATAATTTGTGCGATGACTCATTATTTTACAGTTAATTCGTGTTTCCTTCCAAAGTAGTAGAGTCAAAACCATCAACTACAGTCATTCAACTGGTTATGTACCATGCTATGTTGACAGTCACTGTTGAACATAATGCTCTGCGTATACAAACATGTCACACGCCATTCATGATATGCCAAGAATTTAGAAGTCTTTACAACTCACAACTTTATTTGCAATCTATCTACTGACAAACTTTTTTTTTTCTTTTTTTTTTGGCAATGAGTGATTTGAGAATGTTTTTGAATAGAAGCCTAACTACGGATGTGCACTACGTCACAAAGGGACAGTTTGCTTAATTAGAACAAACTACCTTTTCGTAAAGCCTGCAGGATTGACACAATTCCTGCGACAGAACTTAATGAACCCCAACCAAGTTAAAGCACTTAGGGTCTTATTTTACCCGCAAAGTTGTCCAAATCTATTTGAGATGCTATCGCTGTTGTGGGACTAATCAAGTCGTATCTGAACCCTTTTGGGTTTCCAGACTAACAAGACTTCCTTAAATGACCGAACTGTACTAGCAAAAAGTGAGTCTATTAAACGGTAGACTATATTCTGGATCACTGCCAAAACAGAAGATAGTCACATCCAATTTGAAAAACGTTATTACAATCAACTCCTGTTGCCTACGGCTTTATAGACAATGACCCATACGGTGGTATAAAGCAAAATTTGTAGATGTGAAGGCGAGCGGCTTTCGGGTGTCAATTGGTCTAGAGATGAAAGCTACGACAGAATTTTGTTGTTTCACCAGATCTTGCCATTTTTCTTAAAAAAGAATGCAATTCCAAAATCCAAAGCTGATCGTAATGCAACATGTTCCACTTGCTGATCTTCACAATTGACTTTCCTTTGTTTATAGCATTAATAAAAAAAAGTATACTTGTCCTTCAAAGAGGCATCTACCTGTATTCACTATATACGCTAGATTAAAACCATCAAACTTATTCTTGGAGACTAATTCAGTGACTGCAAAAACCTTTCCAGCAAACCCCGGTCTTCCAGGATATCTACAGTAGACCCTATTTGGGTAACCAGCAACATTTCAGCATTGGGTCCCTTACAACAGTGAGAGAGATACAAAAAATTTATAAGGTTTTTTGTGTGGCAAAGGCACTTCGATATATATGTATGTGACTGAAATGGCCTGAATACCATACGTAGCAGTCCCAATTATCCACTACTCATATCACAGTCTCTTAGTGTTTCATTTGGGATTTTGAACAAATTCGGGAGAAAATACCCCACACCGAACCGAACCGTGTCTATTTTGTTTTGCTGAAGTAGTTCAGGTTCTGTTTAACTGTCACCCTTCTAACTATATCGCTAATATGTTTATGACATTAGATACTCTAAAGTGTTTGAAGGTAATTGCACTCTCAACACTTTCTGCACATTCTGCGAGAGAGAGAGACGCTTCCTGGCAATCTTGGAACCCTTTACAAAACTGAGCTGTGATATCGTCTCTAGTCTTTCTCTCTCTCTCTCTCTCACAACCTGAGAAGAAGAGGAGAGGGGGGAAGCGGCAGGTGGGAGAAACTTGGGTAAGTCGTCTAAGTATTGTCCGTAGTTTGGGACAGTGCTGACTAGTGGATAAAAGACAGCACGGTATTAAAATTTAATAGCAAATGAGTTGCGACATTAGAAAGTTACAACCATCACTCTAGTTGAACCCAACCACATTCTCGACGGAGGGAACATCAAATGTTTATTTTCCTGTAAACTGATTAATCACACAAATTCTAAACATGCAACTGTTAATAAACAATATATAATCATAAAATCATTCACATGCATTCAGACTTCAGAGATCTGACAAGAATGCATGCTGCATTCCTTTCACTCTATACACGGTGGAGCGAGGGTGCAGTTGTTGTGAGGAGACAGGTAAGTGAGGAGCGAATGTGATGTTTCACATTGAAGAAGCGTATTCATATATGATGACAGTGAGCCGGCAGAATATATCGATCGATGATTCATGGTACGGTCCCTCAGACCACGCCCACTCTGCTCTCAGTTAAAGCCTTTTTAAAGGATCGATGATACTGCCCCCCCCCCCACTCCCCTTACCAAGCCCACTCTGCTGTCAGTTAAGCCCTTTCTAAAGGATCGGTGATACTGTCCCCCCCCCCCACTCCCCTAACCAAGCCCACTCTGCTTGACAGTTAAGCTATATATGTTTTAATGGTTCACAAGTATATACTTAAAAGCAGATATTAGGAGAGAGATCGCAGAGGATTTAAACTAAATCTCATCTGACAGAAGAAATTTCCCGGGATTAAAAGATAAAGTAGAAAGCAGACATTGCGACCAAATTTGATATCCACCCATTTTAACGAATGGTCTTACGATACATTCACACGCCCGGTTTTTTTTTAGAGCATTTTGTTCCATATATAATGCAGGAGTAAGTTATACCATCGGTTTACGTCAGACAATGGCAACTAGAGCAGCCCCTTCACGTATATCTCTCGTGGAAAAAGGGATTTTCTCTTTCCCTTGAAAGAGGAGTACTATAAGAGATTTCACGGTGACGCATTTATCCCAAAAGGGGAGCGACGAGGTATTCCTCCCTGTTTACCTGAGAAAATGGAAACTACTTGGATCCCCATTAGAGGTACCCTTTTGAAACTTGTGATGGACATATGAGCTTATCCGAGCTAGTCGAGCCCATCTTCACTACACATGCCTCGTCAACAGCCGACACCGAGCAGTTGCACGTATTAATAACATCCTTGAAGCCCACTCCAGCCTGCGCAGGCCAAGTAGGTCAATATTCTCTACTCGGAACGAAAAACATCTCCTCCTCAGCCTTGTGACGACATCAGACCGTGAAAGCTAGGATTTGATCGGTGGTATTAATAATAGGCAGCGACGGACAAATAACTCTCATGAAAGAGCATTTTTTCCGAAAGATTTTTTTCCGAAAGAGCAAATTTCCGAAAGATTTTTTTTCGAAAGAGCAAATTTCCGAAAGATTTTAATCCACTACGAAAACGTATGTGTAAACACTTTGGGTGGTAGAATGAGAAGGAAGGGCATTGACCAGAAGTGGCCGGTCACTGAGGGTGCACAGTGTTAAAAGATTACCAGGGCATACTAGACACGGTAGAATGAGGTGCTAATGTTGTGGGGAAACAGGTAAGCGGGGAGCGAAGTAAATTGTGAATGTTTGGCAGTTTTGGAAAGAAGTCACAGTTTCCTGTGTATGATTTTTACATGTAGTATTCAAAAAAAAAAACTTGTTTCACAGAAGGACTTGGATAGGATTAAATGCATCGATGCTTTATAATACTCTGTTGTAAAATACAAAATATTTTTAATTAGGCTAGGCAATTAATGGGACGGCTATTCTTTTCTACTTCATGTTTTCTTCGATTTCCATTGGTTTTAGTTTTTTTTTAAGGATTTTTTTTTTAAGGAGAAACCAAAGATTACCTCTTTACAATGACAGATTTTACATAAATTTTGGCATTCTAAAAATGTCAATTAACCACGGATAAAATCATTCTTTTGGGTAATTTTCCCAGCATCTGTATGGCATCAGAGAGTACAGGTCTGTATGTGGGATGTGAAATGCTTTATACAATTTGTCTCAAACACTTGCGCACTCTAGAAATGCGACAAAATAAGTAAAGATAGTTTGTTGATGTCTTCTCTTCTGTTGCTCGAGTGGCTTCTGTTTTCTTTCTTTTATTTGGTTTTACAAGTTTGTCTCTAGTAATATGGTCTATTTACAAAAAATGCAAAAGAGGACCATTGTAAGTTCAGTGTTTTAACCTACAGTGATGCAATAGGATATCACTCAGTCTGTGTGTTGGAGAGTCTTTGTACTGTAGGACACTATATAGTTTATCAGTAAACAGTTACAGTCAAATTAACTAAAGACAAAGTTTGAGCTGGGATGATAGAATCAATAGTTATGATTAACTAACTTTTAAGCTGATACCTTATTCAAACATCATGTCCTTCAAACCGACCAACCAGAGGAGATGGCCTGTACATAAACCTTCTGTGAGATATGATAATGGGTTCAAAGCTCATCGCAGAAGCGACACCCTAAGCTTGATGACGGCATGCGATTCATTGAAAACTGATGGTGAGATAATCCGATTAACGGGACTGTGAAATCCCTACTCAAATAGGCTACCAGCAAGCAAACTTCCCACCAAAACATCCACAGCTTGGTCGTACGGTAGCAAACCGTTTCTATATCGCCACTGTAGAATAATACGTATATATATATACTCTTTTTAGTTGGGGTTATTAAAGCAAGCACGTGTCCAAACTCATGCAAAGAAACCTGTGAGAGGACAGAGCAAAGATGATTATCTTCTGGGAAATAAAAGATATCAAGTTCTAAAGGAAACCTTAACGGCAAAAACAGATCCTACCCCCCACAGACGAATCGTTAATTGACTAGAAAACCGTAAACAATTCCATTTGACCTACACAGGCAGTAGCTGGCTTGGGCTCGGTCGGCCTTGTCATAATTATTCCATGGAGATCGAACATGTGCCCCATACCAAAACGTCCAGGTTCCGTAATTCTTTCTTACCTGAGGCGATACACTTGTTTAACTCGCGTGCAAAGTGATTTGGCCACAGCGTGTGATCTGTCACTTGCAGCCCTCTGTGCTGCCTCTGTTACTGTTCTGGTTCTGCTTATTTAGTTTTATTCTCGTAGTTGTTCACTATTAGTTTGTTTATTGTATGGTTGTTTGTATTCACTACTATTTTATGTTTACTGTCGACGGGAAATAATTTCCGTTTTCTGTTTTCTGAAATGGACAATAAAGTTTCTATCTATCTATCTAATTATGAGTGAGTATTCATAGTTTTCTTCATGATATTCCAAAACTGACAAGTTTTTCACAAAATTGGGTTAGTTCCCAGAGCTCTATAGTAATTGATTCATGTTTTAGACAACAACATAACTTTATTTCATATTAACGAACTATCAAAGTATACATAGTGTTATAGTGTTTAGTGATAACTGGTCATTAAGAAAATAAAGAAATAACATTGTTCCTTGAAAATGTCTTTCATTTCTTTTGATATACTGTACTGTATGGCTAGTTTCATACACTAATATTCACTGGTATTCAGTTACATGGGGATGCAAGCATTGGGTTTTTATCTACAGGATGTCAAATGATTCCAAATCATTTGCTTAATTTGAAAATATTCTCCGTCCCCTGCACAGTCCGTATCCTCCGTTTTCTTTAAGTTCAAGAAACAGGAGTGCATATTTTAAGACCTATTTTAAACAGGCTGACACTACCCTTTCATTACTAACTCAATCTGGAAAAAATGAGAAGAAACTGTGCCCCTTCCCCCTGCTCCCCCAAGTAAAGTACATATATTTGCTTTAAAATGCCTAGTTCAGAAAACATGATCTTTTCTCTTAAAATGGTCAAGATTTTGCAAAGAAGTCATCTTAAATACCAGAGGTTGCATGAAAAATACAGCGTGCCCACTGATTCTGCTCGGTTACCAACACAAACAAACAAAATCCACTGATTCAAGAAACAGGAGTGCATATTTTAAGACCTATTTTAAACAGGCTGACACTACCCTTTCATTACTAACTCAATCTGGAAAAAATGAGAAGAAACTGTGCCCCTTCCCCCTGCTCCCCCAAGTAAAGTACATATATTTGCTTTAAAATACCTAGTTCAGAAAACATGATCTTTTCTTTTAAAATGGTCAAGATTTTGCAAAGAAGTCATCTTAAATACCAGAGGTTGCATGAAAAATACAGCGTGCCCACTGATTCTGCTCGGTTACCAACACAAACAAACAAAATCCACTGATTCTGCTCGGTTAACCACACAATCAAACAAAATCCACTGATCCTGCTCGGTTACCCACACAAACAAACAAAACCCACTGATTCTGCTCGGTTACCCACACAAACAAACAAAACCCACTGATTCTGCTCGGTTACCCACACAAACAAACAAAATCCACTGATTCTGCTCGGTAACCCACACAAACAAACAAAATCCACTGATCCTGCACGGTTACCCACAAAAACAAACAAAACCCACTGATTCTGCTCGGTTACCCACTCAAACAAACAAAATCCACTGATTCTGCTCGGTTACCCACACAAACAAACAAAACCCACTGATTCTGCTCGGTTACCCACACAAACAAACAAAATCAAATGATCCTGCTCGGTTACCCACACAAACAAACAAAATCCACTGATCCTGCTCGGTTACCCACACAAACAAACAAAACCCACTGATTTTGCTTGGTTACCCACGAAAACAATCAAAACCCACTGATTCTGCTCGGTTACCCACAAAAACAAGCAAAACCCACTGATTTTGCTCGGTTACCCACAAAAACAAACAAAACCCACTGATTCTGCTCGGTTACCCACACAAACAAACAAAATCCACTGATTCTGCTCGGTTACCCACACAAACAAACAAAACCCACTGATTCTGCTCGGTTACCCACACAAACAAACAAAATCAAATGATCCTGCTCGGTTACCCACACAAACAAACAAAATCCACTGATCCTGCTCGGTTACCCACACAAACAAACAAAACCCACTGATTTTGCTCGGTTACCCACGAAAACAATCAAAACCCACTGATTCTGCTCGGTTACCCACAAAAACAAACAAAACCCACTGATTTTGCTCGGTTACCCACAAAAACAAACAAAACCCACTGATTCTGCTCGGTTACCCACACAAACAAACAAAACCCACTGATTCTGCTCGGTTACCCACACAAACAAAATCCACTGATCCTGCTCGGTTACCCACAAAAACAAACAAAACCCACTGATCCTGCTCGGTTACCCACACAAACAAACAAAATCCACTGATTCTGCTCGGTTACCCACAAAAACAAACAAACCCACTGATTCTGCTCGGTTACCCACACAAA
>JAIPMN010002930.1:2097-19058 GCA_020650975.1 Apostichopus californicus | reverse complement strand
TATATCATCATCATCATCATCATTGGCCTCCGTCCGTCTGTGCAGACGATGGATTGCGTTCCGTACTTTCGAGCAGCGTCTGCGGTGGCTGTACAGGCCTATCCTTGAGTGGCAGTCCTTAGCACAGTCAGTGCAGACATGGATGGTATATTCTTTTCAGCTAGAGCTAGATTCCTTCCTTCTTTGGCGCTTGAGGTCTTGTTGCTCTCTTCTGTCTTGCTCTGCTCTATCTATTCCCTGTTTCACCTCATGTCTCCAGGAGGGGCGATCTACTACTATGTCCTCCCAGGTGTTGAAGCCATGTGGGCTGACAGGAGATCCCTTTTGCACGAGTCCTTGAATCTGAGCATATATATTTATATATTTAAATATATTTTATATTTTATATTTTATATATTTATATATTTTATTATCTATAAATTAAATTTATATATATATATATAATTTTACCAATGCATGTAAAGTCCTACTATCGTGAAATATCCGGTTCTTCTTCAGATAACAAACATTGTATCTTTATTGCCTATTTAGTCCCTCCAAGACTGTTTTACATTCAAGCTGGAAATGATAATTTATCTGGTAGAGATTATTTCCGTATCGAGACGAACGAGACTTTGAACGTGTCCTGCCATGTCATTGGCGTTAAACCTGCCACTGATCTACAGTGGTTGGTCAATAATAAAATAATTCAGCCAAGCTACGTCGATGATGTTTTCGAGGAAGTAGCCAATAGTAAAATCTCTAACATCCACTCTACGCTTCGTTTCCATCCTCCAACAACAAATGGAACTTTATCATGTGTTCGATGTTCAGCTGTTTCCACTAATCGAGAGCACATAAGGGTTCGCTTCTATGACTACGGTAAGCCTTTATTGTTAACGATGCAGAAATCTTAATGGTAACCAAGACATGTCGTTAAAATATTCTCTTTTTTTTGGGAGAGGGGAGGGCAAAAATTAAAAGACTAAGAAATATCGACGTCTTTAATATTATTTTCAATATTCTGTAATTGCTGTGATTTTGACATGACAGTGACTACACACCTTATGTTTTACCTTGGCATCAATTAATGTGTACAACAAAATCTGACGCATACACGCATACTTTCACTGAGAGTAGTGAGATCAACATTAGCCTTACATCTCCGTAGCTGCTTTCATTGTTGGGTTATATAGATTTACTTTCTTATTCATTTCAACCGGAGGCGTGTATTAAACTATAACAACTTGCGATTTTAGATCAACAGGTAAGTGGGAAAACATGATAATACATAGCACACTTCTGTTGATTGGGATATCATTCTTTTTTAGTTTATAGTTTCGTCCGTATGTGATATCCAATTTTATTGCGCAGGTTGAAGTATAGATAGAATAACAGTTTAAAAATTGCAACAGACGACGGTAGTTAAAAAATTGTTCTGAAACATCATTTTCATTTCTGTTGACAGGTTTAACACTAAAAGTTATGCACCTAATCCTTTGTTACTTCATTTCATTGATATTCTAGTGACCTGGTAGGCCTACTTACATACAATCCTACGTAGCCGAATATGTTATGTAACATCTTTGTTAAATATCTTTACTGAGGTAAGGATTGCATTTTCTGTAGGACTTTTTCCATAAAACAAAACTTAATCTTATTTTAAATGTGACGTATTTTACCCGTTTTTTGATCAGTGCCTCCAAGATTATTTCAAATGGTGGTTGATGGTATGAACGTCACCGATGGTGAACATTTCTTTGTTGAAGAAGGCAAGATGTCAAATATCTCCTGCTATGTCCTGGAATCAAGACCATTGAATAATATTCATTGGACGGTTGAAAACATAGAAAACTACCCAACGAGAGTAAACCTCGACATGAAGAATGACTCTGCTAACAATATAGTTTTCGATACACTGTCGACAATTCAATTGCATCCAGCATCCGTTAATGGAACCATAACATGTGTTCGAATCGTAGAGGGTATTTTAATTCAAGAAAACATTGGGATCCACCTTCATACTTTTGGTGAGCTTAAACTACTTATCCATTACGTTCGTTAACATTTGACAAAACCAATGAGAGGAATTCAATTCATATAACATAACAAAACAAAAAATACCAAGACAAATTTCCGACGATGATCACACAGTCAAAGTCCCGATGCAAGGGGACTGGGATATATTGAGGATCAGTCGTTCGGTAGTTTGGTTTTCGTGCCCAGGTTATTTCACGGGCGAGTTTATCTTAAAAAGTACTTTTTATACTTTACTATCAGATGTGTTGTTATCAAGTATCCTAAGGAATAATATTTCAACACAGTTACACCTAATTACATTAGTGCCAAGTACTGAGTTTTGCATGTGTATAAAACTAATTCCAGTCAGTTTCGTTTCCTTTCAGCAAGAGATGAAACACAAATCTCATCTGTAGAAGTCTCAACTGTAGAAATTACATTACAGATTGCAATCATTAGCACCATTTGTTTCATTTTTGCGTCAACTCTCGCGTGTGTACTTAAAAAGGGTAAGTTCATTACAACATCGGGTCAAAAACATAGATATCAATTACACTTAAAAAAGCTAAATCGAATCTTTTACATTCGTAGAGTTACAGTGGAGGGGCGTAACAACTGTTACAACTACTTATAAATATATCACCGAATCACCATATCACCGAATATGAGTTATTTTAAGTGTTTACTTGCTATAATCGATGATCAATGCAGTTATAATATGTTACATTATATTGTTACACCAGTCAAAATTTTCTATTTACAGCGTTTTTGAGGAGAAGCACGTTGTCAGTATCGTGAGTGTTTTTTACCATCATATTATGTTTCACCACGATAAACCTTCAGGGTATCTTGCCTACTAATTTCAGATTTTGTTATGATACTATCATAGACTAACTCTGATACTATCGATTACCTCCGATATTATTGCGTATACCCTTAGGCTATTGAATAGAAGGAGTATATAGGAGCGATTTAAATGTTGTGTCTTTTAAATAATGCATGTTGCTAGTTTAGCAATATTTAATTATAACTATTAATATTATGAAATTTTGTAGAATGATGCAACTTAATTATTTAAGTACCTGCAATATATCCACAACTCGAAGAAACAGCATAGGAACATGACGTGTTGCTTTTAAAAGAGTCGAATTTGTATACAATTAACTATAAATTCATTCACGTCATTTTGTCATCATCTTAATCTTTATAGGTTATCCCTCTTTATGGTGGCTACTACTGATATGAGTGAAAAACTGTTAAGATAATTTATATCAATTTTAGCCACTGTATTGCTGAAAGTAAAAGTAATATTTGTAAAAAAGCTAAACCAATCAACCACCCGAGTTTAAACATTTATAACTATTAGGATGTGATACTTTTTTTCTCTCACGATAACCGTCTTTACTTCTATTTACACAGATCAGTGCGTGATGATGACACGTCTCGTGGAAATGACATGGTTTTGAATTCACTAGGTGATCTAAGTTAATAGCTCTCTTGCAATCTTGATATAGAAATAAGAATTTGTAATATACCACTAACACGATTATATTCACATTGGACAAATGTCTTTATTGTCTATAAAGTATGTTGTCCAACAGCAAACGGACAAGATAATCAGTACCAAATTAGAAAATTAAAGGAAATTAGTTAGTTTAATTTATTGAACGTCAGGCACTAGAAATCTGTATTGTAACTGGTCTCATTTTATATTTTCTTCTAGCAAAAGATGGCGATCATGAAGATCAAATTTGCGGGTAACATTTCTCATTCCTCTCTGATGTTCTTTGACAACGTTTTATTATAAAATAAAATTAAGACAGTAACCGTTGCTTACAAACATGTGAACACAGAGACACACAATTAGTTAACATGTTGTATATGTCTTACTTTTGCAGTACTGTTGGTGCTTTACAAAGTGTCCTTCCTGGCTACTCAACCTACATTGTTGCAGATGATGAGGACGGTACGAAAACATTTACTGGTTGTAAAGAAAAGTAACATTTTGAGGAGACTTTAAGCTACATGTACTAAGAGCTGTTGTTCTGAATAGTTTCCTACAATTCTGAGTAATCATTCATTGTTGAATGCCTCGAATCAAGGGGACTTTATGTGATAGTTCAGATTCCGCTCTAATCGGGCATAAATCTTTCTTTCCTTGACAAGTTTCGTCCAGTTTTATTTTGTGGTTGTGTGTTTTTGTTTGGTTAAACAAATGGAGCAAAGAGTGTGATTGATCCATGTATCTATTATTATTGTAATCATTCGAAATCAATGAAACGTGTTAAGGGTTTTATATTATCATTCAGGTCAGATGAGATATTGTTTTTTCTAATTCTTTGTACTTAGACGTTCTTAATAATATTTCTATAGTATATCTACGTTTACTACATAACACTATATAAAGCCTATCACCGTAGGAATAAATATGTAAGGTTTATATGAGATTTCATTCTTATCTGATTTATTTTTGTCAGAGGAGCTTAACACAGTCGAAATCACACTCAGGTAAAAATATTTTTTGTTTCTCATAATGACCTAAATTCGTGAAACTAATCCCTAATTTTTACAAATGCTCAGGAGGGTAACAAGCATGACCAACATAAAACAGAAGTTTCATGAGTATCACTGTTACTCTAATCATTTGAACTCCCTTAAGCCGATCAAGAGATGTATAAAAATGCTCACCTATCGATGTTAGTCGTTATTGTTACGATGGACTCGATCATTTCAAAAACTTTGAAGGGACAAAATGAGAAACTGAAATAATTTAGAAAAACATACACTCGACTTTAAGTTCTTTCGTTTAAAACAGCAGCACAGTAAATTATTTATAGGGCATTTGAAAAGGAGATTAAATTAAACTTTAATTCAATCAATTTAGTCGCAGACTTCCAGAAATACCAAACCAAGAGGGAGACGATGGCGAATACGGTTAGTGGTTGTAAATACGATGTAATTTCTTTAATTTTACTTTTGGTCAAGTTTCCAATTCAATAATTTTATATGTTTTCCAGGAACCCTTTCCACTCTTGTTATGCCCTTTATATCACAAATCCAAACTTCTTTCAACCGAAAGCAGAAACTTGGCTATCATTGCCATAATGCACATGTGCGGTATGAATATTTATAATAAACAAGTGACCTCAAGCCTAATAATTCATTTAGGAGTCGTCACATGTATGTTTGATTTAATGTACAATGTCATATAATATAGTTTGCTTTCTTGCTTTAAAAAAAATCATCATACAATATATTGTTAATGTAGCTATGATTTTTCTAGATTGTAATTGAAAAACTATTGTTGGGCAATATAAAGTTATTACCATGTAACGGCATCGAGTACTTAGTAATCAATCGTAAATAGCTTTATGATGTTATCTACAGTAATCCAAAGAGTCTATGTTGTGTATGAAGGAATAATATAATGACTATGCCACATCCCAAAGCTGATTACTAGCCCTTTGGGACCACCATAACCATAGTCAATACATATTGGGTTAAGTATCGGATATGTAGCTTTGGTTCGCCAGTTGTTATTGCATGTCTCGTTGTGCCGCCTGTTACGGTCGGTATTTGAAATATTGATCGACACTTTCTCATTGCGATAGCATATTACTCTGAGACCAAGCCAATGGAATCAGAAAGGAGTGTTTATCAACTCCACAACATTTGCGTCCTTATGAGCCTTAAGGTTGGGGAATTATACAAACGTTGGACAGGAATACTTAACTACGACAATAATCGAAGTAAATCCGTAGTTATCACTACAGCATCAGGTGAAACATATATACTTTTCTATTATGAAGTCATTATTATTTACTAACATCTTAATTGTTTTTCTTTATAACTACATTTTGTTTGTCATAACATGTGCTTAATTTCTTCGCAATCAGTATATCATATTATATTTCCAACTTGAGGGCGCTTGCATTTTTGCATTTTTCATTAACGGGTTGGATTGCTCGGATTAGTAGTTCATCAAAGCCATGGTTACGTTCATCCTAGTACAATTGTTCACAACTCCAATGATTTGTACACAGAAATCGACGCCTCTTCTAGCGCCCTCCATTGGAACTACCATGTACGACGCCTCCTAGAGCTCCCTGAAAATGCCGAGAATATTGTCAGGACAGAGGGTATATACATGGATGGAGGTATGGACGCTTTCAACGCTTAGCCAGATGACGAATTAATGAATGAATTATTTAATCAGCCATTATGTATGTATACGTCTATGATAAAATGCACAGACCAAGAACATATAACTTAGTCCAACAGTTAAATGAGGACAGATACAGTACCTCTCTTTTGCAAGCTTTTTGTCAATTTAACGCTAATTTTTACATAAAGTACGGTAACTAGACACAGGGAGACGAAGTCAAGAAAGGACTGTGGCTGATAGGAAAGAATGTTTTAAAAATTATTGTGTAATTAAAGAGTAACAAAATACTTCAATAACTATTTAGTCTTGAAGAGCATGCATCGAACAAGACATATTTTCTTATACCGCCAAATAACATTAACAAAGAGCCCTCTAAATTGCACAGTACAATTAAAATCACTATAATTAGTCACAATCTACAGAAAAACGATCAACTCAGCACATGTCTGTAAAGAGAACATTCTCATGTCTTAAGAAAACTATTACTATTGGAGAATTTATATAAAAAATCAACTAGGCGTCATGGAATACCTTTACATAGAAACCCTCCAAAAAATTAATACATAAATTGTTTAATATATTATCAACATTAAATCCTTTTGATACCGTGATCGTGTTGTTGCCTTGTGAATTTATGAGTCAATTTTTTATCGTTCAATATTTAGGTCAAATTTACTTACTACAAGAACACATGGTATGCCAAACCTTGCAAGATTTCATGGAAGACGGATGCCCAGGAATGAGTTGGACAGAATTGATGGCAAAGAACTCTATCATGGATATCCTGAAAGGAATGGATTTAATTCATTCATACGGGGTAAAGTTACGTGCTACTTTTGAATTCGTTGCAGTTGATATTTATCGATGAATGCAATGATCTTCATAACACATCTCCTGTTTGAAATGTTCTGTTGGCGTAGCAGGTAATTCCTATCAGGGCGTATTTTCCTGCCATATGCTAATAGGGCACACGTCCAACCCGACCATATCTGCCAGGCAGTCAGGTGCAAACATATTAGATACACCGTCTGATCAAGTTTCCGCCCCGCCTCGCCTCGTTGATCCGCCCTTTGTCTTCGCAATTTTGCCGAGGTAATTCTATATAAACCGTGTATCTCCCATCAGATATGACCCCGCGGGGTTATGAAATTCCATCGGAGTTCCCTGTACCGTACTGTAATGTATACAAAGTTTACATACAAGAATAATGCTAGCAGGGAGTCTGTACTTTATACGCCTAGTTTACTCAGTACCAGTATCGCGAAAGTTTTTTTTTTTTACTCGATAGTTCTTAAAGTTCAATACAAAGTGATACTACTTTATTAGTTTCACGGTAATATCTCATTCTTTCAATTCTAAAAGAGGACTTTGAGCAAAGTAAAATTATTAAGCAAAGAGTGAAAGTTCACTCACAAGTCGTAATTAACAAATTCCTGTTGTGATATTCGAAGGAACCTTAGTATGAAACGCCGAGATTATGCTCTTTGCTCGTGGAACTGAACTTACAAACACTGGATATATTTATTTACTTAATTCCCGATATCGCGATATCAAATATTCGCGAATATTTGAATCCGGGCAGATTCCGACAGAAACTGTTTGACTACCGCGAATATAGAATATCAAAGATACTGTATATCCTACTGTCGGATTAGCATTACAAACTTTTTAAACAATCATTCGTGACGGAAAAACAGGAAACTCTTAATACCCTTAACCAAAGATTCATCGATACAATTGAGCAGCAAGTATCGGTTTCACTTTTACAGTAGCATATATTAGTTTGCATTTACATGCAATGAAGGTGTACCGACTGTATTTACATTTCATATATACTGACTGTATATACATTGTATGTGTACTGGTTTTGTGTACATTTCACTACAAAGCATCAAGAGCCTTGGATGCCAGTTGGTCGGTTGTAACGAGGAGGTTCTACAAGGAGAGCCGCATAGATTGCACAAGCTTCACAATGTATCTACACTTCATTGATTCTACACAATAGATGCAAGAACATCTAGCTGGAGATTTGATCTTGTGGTCAGCAGGGAGGAAATCAAGTAATTAACTGTGACAGTCTGCTACCAGAGTGGGAGATATGAGGGGTATTGTTGTCACTGAGCTTGGCTACCTTTTGCCCCAGATTTCATAGCGGCAAAGACTCGCTATATTACAATTATTTAAAATATACCATAATCTTTTCTGTTAGTTTATTGTTTTCAAGAGATACAACCGATTAATTATTAACTATTCGTATTATAGCTTCTACATCCAGGTTTGTCGAGACGTAAAATTCTCGTGACTAGGGCAGGGATCTGTAAATTATACGATTTCTGTCTGTCGGAAGACGTGGCAATCATTGTTCGTTTGACTAAATCAAAGGTAAGGATAAATGTGAATTAACCTCACAAAGGCTCACAATGCCAAAAGCATACATAGATGCGTAAAGTATCCCTCTTAAACTTGAAACGTTTAAGTATCTGCAAGAGTTTATATTGATTGTTTTACTACTTTTTGAGGGGAACTAGAAAAATATTGCTAATTTACTAAAATTTTGTCCAGAAGCCTTTTATTTTGTTTTGCTCCCCCGCCTCAAAAAAAAGAGAGAATAACTAGAAGATTTGCTGTCTCATCGTGGCTGGCCTGTGCAAATCAGGGCACTACCTTTCTATATTATCAACAAAAGAACGAATATTAATTTCAATCATTTTTATTTTCGGTTTGGATATGCAACAGTCAAATTACAACGAAAATCAACTCCCTCCGGAATCGGTACAACGGAACGAATACTCAAAAGAAAGTGATGCTTGGTCATGTGCAGTTTGTGTTTGGGAAATAATGACAAATGGTAAATTTATAGCGGTGTACTGATGCATGTGGGTGGAGAATAGTTGAACCCTGCAGTCAGTGAACAAATTCCCCTTTCTCGGTTTTCTCAACCCCACCATCCACATCCACCTCCTCCTTCTTTCAGTCGTTATTATTACGGCGATCATTACGAGTATGTATTGCGATTATTATACGACTAATCTCCGAAAGTTTGAATACGACTGCTTTAGTCCCATCCTCACCTTTATGCCCCCCCCCCCTTTTGAAGTGAAATAAGTTACGCTTGTACAGCTCTCTGCTGGTTCTTACTTTATGGATCAGGAGTTCTATGCTTGATGTTAAATTTAAGGATATATGGAAAAATAACTTCATCAGAATACTTAATGTACTTTCAATGTAACTACAATGGGAACTTCGAATTCGTTTAATATCATTGTGTATGACGCATTTTAGTGTTCAGCGTCAGTTTAACAAATGCGATGAGAGGTGCATCTGCTTGATATTTCGCATTTTCTTGATGGTTATAACTTTATATTCCCAACAATTTTGCTGCCATTTATATATTTTGCAGGCTCTATACCCTTTCAGGGTAGCGGATGGGGGAAGAACAATGCAAGCTACGAAGCACATGATTTTCCACAAAATATTGCCGAAATATTAAGGTAAGCATTCTCGTGTGTGCAGTTTCCTTCATTTTTTTAAGGTTTTGTAAAAATATTTTCCTTGCCCTGATCTAGACAGCCATCCCTACTTCGAATGAAATGCCATACGATAGTTACTGGAACCGCACTATGACAACAGGATATATTTCATGAAAAGCATGATATGTTTAGAACAAATATACTGAAAAAAAGTAGTAAGTTACAAGGTGAGGCCATGGGAAGACTTCATTAACCTTTGATGTTAACATGAGGTAGACAATTAATGCCTTATCTATATACTAAATCAAACTAGGATCACTTTTAGATTGCTTGTCAACAATCCATTTAACAGAAATATTTCCAATTTCCTTTCCTACAGCTATTGAAAGGTTAGAATATATAGTTACAGGTACCTAAACCAGGTTCTTTAATAATATACTGTGGTTCATGCCACAGAAAAAGTCAAAAGACTGCTGCATATTGTTTGAACTTGGTGTGGTATTACCACTATAGTTGTCGATGTTATTAAGCACCGATTACTGGATGGGCATCTCCTTTCAACTTGATCATACATTTCCATTTTGCTACAATTATGATATAGGACAAAACTCATTGTGCATGGGAGGCCACATAACGTGAGGTGGGGCAAAATGGGTTGAGGATATGTCCAGGTGTATAACTACCTTCGAGAAAATGTTAGGCGAGATAAGGAAACGTTATAAAGTGCTAAAAATCATCTGTAAAGTTGAAATGTAGATACTTATCCACTCACACGTGATATAAAATCACGGTGAAAATACAAAAGAAAAGGAAGTATAGATTCATTTTAAAGGTATAGTTCATTAAAGCATTAGATGATATGTCCAGAGTAATAAGGCAGCAACTAATTTACACATAATTATGCTCATGAACAGTACAAATTAAATATAAAATACACACAATAACAAGAGTATATGGGTGAAGCTAGTGAACAACTTCAACTTACAAATCGTTGAAGGGTAAACAAACACGACCTTGCTTTCAGCATTACCCAGCGGCATACTAAGTCACTCTATAGTTTACACAGGCTTTCTTGGAAATGTTTAGAAATATGTAAGGAGGAACCAATATGAAAAGTTATAACATTGCAAATTGATCGGTGATATACGTTGAACAACGCAAATACATACAATATGCAGATACCCACATAAAACCCTGGCCATTAGTAAATATCACATGTACAATAACTAGAAATGTGACACGAGAGTTAAGTATAATTCAGTGACATATTAAATCCTAATAAGCTTTAGTTCACGGTGGTATGTTTCTACTTACATAGCCTTAATAAACTTAAACAAAGTAATGTCATTTACATATAAAGAAAAAATATCAGGAGAACACGGTTTCCTAGACTAACGGCCAACCGAAAAGGGATAAGCGTAAGCTCAGGTGTCGGCAAATATTCTAATGTAAAAGGTCTGCATGCGTGCCACGCCTGACTTCCATTTGAACGAGTTCAGTTTTGAGTCTCTATGGATCACGGATCACTTAGTATGCAAATTGTGTAACACAAAGGAATGAAATGACATGTCAGTATCATTGGCTAGTGGATAGCATAGTCTCTGTATAATGAATCAACTACTTCCAAAGAACATAGTACGTAAAACAACTGTAAATAGTATGTTACTTGGTGACCTATGGATTCATTCCTCCTGATTGCTAGAATAATTTATCGCTCGAGACGACAATATTTGATAAACACTTAATGCAGGCATGAGTGGACCCTGACAATATGTAATACTACACGTTGGTGGATTCGTATAGTAAAGGAAAACCCAATCCTGGAATTGACCTTTGTACAGTAGGTTTGCTGGAACACCGAATTGGCACGGTGAGGTGGGTGTTCACTAGCCATATTGATTATCTCCTTCCGGACATTTGATAAATTATATAAAAACGGGTTCTCTGCAGATCCTTGGGCGGAATAATGGAGAATCTCAGATTTGCTGAAACTAAACCATAGCAAAAAGAATCGGCAAATCTGTTGTGGATGAAATTATGGTAAACCTCCCAGTGACACTGGATGACACGTTCGTCTACAAACAGCGCTCCTCGGTGGTTAATGTCTTGAACGAACGAGGGAGCTGTCTCGTCTGTTATTTAAATACGCTGCTCTTTTAAGATCGCACAGTTCATGGTCTGGGAACACGCGAGGAAAACATTAACAGGACTGGGACAGGTACACGCAGACGCGTCACCACGTGGTGGTTGTGCAGTACAATAGAAATAATTATACGTCCGTTCATGCTACATTTGGCATTAACTTGTACGGTATGTTCGTATCGTTCTCGTTAGGTCAATTACCTAGGCTGTAGCCTGCGAGCACATGCTGGCTGGTGATGCAAAAATAAGTACATTGTACCTTTATAGGTTTTAAATGTGATATATATAAGTCTTAGGTCTATATATGTCATTTCTCCGTTATCGTGAGAGAATCAAAGTTTAAACTATCGTTTTGTCAAGCATCGGTCGAACAACATAACCATTTCTTGACCACGTTTGACGAAGCAAGTGTCATATCTACCTAATAAATGTTCATGAGATCTGGTCTCGAATACCGACAGTTAAGGATGTCAGGAAATTGATCTATTTTAGCATTGACTATTGAGCCAGATATGAAATAGATTTTAATTGTAATCGACAATATTCCTCGGTTGTTCACACAGTGTACTGTTGCGGCAAGCTTAGTTGTCTAGTGCCCCCTATTTACGTCATTCTTATGTTCATATCAGTGAACTAAGTCTATACCTTGTGTTTTGCTCACAAATCGCCTGCGACGCTACAGTGTATGTTAATGTCTCAATGTGTATATGCCAAATTTTAACTTCGACTTTTCCAGCATTCTGCTCTAATAGCTCAGTGAAAATAATACCGTTCTATGCAATTTTCATGTTAATAATCATGATTTTTATTGAGTTACCTGTCATTAAACATTTTGAGCAGAATAAAATGAAACGAGTCCGTAGATTCTACATTTGCAAGCCCCGCCTAATACATCATGCGCCAACCAAATCCCTCTGTTTTGTTAACGACCAGAAGGCTTGTGTGCTAGCCTGTGTTAGGCCCATTTTCTTGCAAAATTGTGTCATTTTCTTCCATTAGAAGGAACAAACAGGTGTTTTCAGACATTTCTTCCGTGAAATTGGGTAAAAAGGTGGACGATACGACTATATACAGGATACATTTGTGTAATGAAAATGCTGATATAGGCGTTCGCAGAGATTTTACGGTAAATCGTTCGCAATCGAAGGGCAACATAAAATACATTTCTTTCTTTCGATTGCGACAGCATTTCTCCATTAAACCAACCTGGTCAGAATGCATTTAGAATAGGAAATATTGAATCTGCTTCGGAAGTTTGTTTTCCAAAATTCATCAACAAACACACATTGAGACTTGAAACAACAATCAGTCAATCGTTTTGGTTTTGGTAGAGACGTTGGCAAGTTCATTTCCTTATAACCATCAATGCATGAGGCATTTTCAAAGTTGCGTTGGGGATTCAAAACGGAAGGGACATAATTAAAGCCGAAATGTGCTTAGGATTGTTCCCACAAAGACATTTATATTTGGCTGTACGGTTGCACGATACAGGTTTTTAAAAATACTTTAAAATCTATTGGTGCTTCGTCGAAGTTTAGACGTTCTTATCACAAGATATTCGCAATTTCCATTCTAGTTTATGTCAAAATCTTTACATTTGATAGTGCCATTTGGACATTCAACTCGGGGTTTTCCAAATCTGAGCCTCCAAATCTAACAATTTTCCTCGGTTTTCGTATATATTAAAATGTCGATAGTGCTGCCTCCGTTAAGAACGTTTCTTGTGGGGATTGAATCTTTGAAGTGTGGCACAATCACCAGCATCTCCAAAGTCCTCAAAAATCCCGATTTCAAATAAGAGGGTTGTATTGCTCTGTGTTTGCTGAATTCAGCCGACTTAAATGTAGATGTCTAAAGACATCTTTATGTTTAAAGTCATGTATATAATTAGGTCTGCACGCATGGTTGTGCCAATGAACACTACCAACATTTTGTACGGATTAAAAAAAAAGGGGGGGGGGGAGTGCACCACCATCCCCGGCCGGGATCCGTGACTGGATTTTGTTTAAACTATAGAGGTTCGCAGGGGAATGCGGTTTATACATGATGCCTTGATGGAGCAAGTTCGGTTGATTGCTTTAGTGATTTTTTTCCAAAGAATGCTGCAATCTCATTCATATTAAACGAGGTTTAAATGTTACTTTGGACTTTTAAGTGAATTTTGCCATACCCCAAATATAAAGGCAGTCGCTGTCAAGTAATAATTTACCCTTCAACTAGATATTTTAAGGCTGTATACAATATGACTACACAGGTTATGTCAGGATGAATGTTCAATTCATCAAGATAAAGTAAAACCGAAGTCATCAGGAGTTCAACGATTTATTTAATTTTCACAGAAAGTGTACTGTAAGTCAAACATTTATATCTATTAGGGATTCTTTCCCGTTTACTGATTCTAGACTTCCTTCTTTTTCTCTTAGAAATGAAGTTTTACTACGATGTTGGTCAACGGACATTTCCAATAGACCTTCAATCTCTCAACTGAGAGCGGCTTTGAAAACTTAAGGTAACGAAAGGCTATTGCTACAGGTAAAAGTATATATGTCCAAACTTAGTTCCTTGTAATACTTGGCTTCAAAGGAACAATGTTACGCATCAATCATAGTCAGGGAAAGAGATTCGAGATATTTTACTGATTCCGACCTTAGCATCTACAGTCCTACCCCAATAGAAGCTACTTAACACCCTACCACACCAGTACAGTCATCACCAGTAAGGTTAGGTTCCTGTTCAATGATAATCCTGAACTTAATCTTGAATTACAGACAGGCAACAATCTTGGGGTTCTCGTTGACCTTTTTCTTCCCTAAACAACAAAAATGGACCTTTATGTGGAAAAGTAGGCGACTAATAACCTCTTATCCCTACAACCGCATTGTTGTTGCTACATTCTAGAGACCAAGAATAACACAATGCAGTGGAACTTTATTCGCTAAGTTTGAAATGATACAACCGTGTGTGTTTCGTAACATTGAAACAGCCTTTTAATCTACTTTAGTTTGGTATTTCGTTTTAAATTGTGACCTGAACTATTTGCCACCAGGCACAATCGTTTATTTGTTCTTTTCGACACATTTGTCTTTAAGTTATTACGGACGATAAGTACTAAAAAAACTAAGCTTTACGAAAGAAAACTTACCTTTCTATAATTTAAAAAAAAAAGCTTTCAAGAATTACGGTATGTTTTCCCAGTACAATATTTTCTCTATTCCATTCTTTTTATCTGCCTCAGTATATTCTATATATTATAAACATATTCTTAATCTACTATTCAGAACGTGTTTTGAACAATTTTCCGAGATATTCACTCCCATTACGCATTGGTGGTCATTTTGTGACCTAACTGCGTCATAACCAACTTTTTCCTTCACCTTCTTGAAGCACTCTTTAATTATCCTTTTAAGTTTTCAAGCTCTGGTGTCGTTGTTTTCTACACGTGCTGCCATTCAGGCTGAAATAATTCGTACAGGTATCGGTTTCGCGATGCCTTATGTTGCTATATTGCTGGCATTGTTGCTCTGTTAGGAGATGTGGCTTTAAGCTGCCCGCTTATTTTAGCGGTGCTTAGGTAGTCTTGTATCTCCCATCTTGTTATTTGTAGACCGTTTTAACTCTGATGTGCCGTTAAGACCCCATTTGAGTGGCGCACTAACATAATACAAGCAAGAAAAATGTTTGCCATATGCCTCTCAGATACCGGAAATGCAGAGCTCCCAACTGACCCGCATTTCGCGGGTTGGACCCGCATTCTAACACCCAAACCCGCTGACCCGCGCAAGCGTCCGAAAAACCCGCATTGTAATTGTCAAGTATACATAAAAAAAATTGCATCAAATTTTAACTTATCAACCATCATTTCTTTAGCATTTAGCATAATAGAGTATAAAACCTCCTTTACAGCATCTTTTGAACCTCAAATTAGCCTATATTTCTTTTCATTGGGGCGAGCAGCGAACATTTTCATGCCACGGGAAAGAAAGAATTATCACCTACTATTCAATGTATTGATGTTACACACAAAAAATGCATATTTCTCAGAAAATTGTGGGTGACAAAAGCCTTTCTAAGTGCCACTATTTTACATGTAGGCATCACCAGGATTAAAAAAAATGCAAATGGGGAGGGGGACACCCCCTCCCCTTATACCCCTCCCCCAGGACGGCGATTCGTGGCATGGACCAGCATTTGCCTTCTCAAGAGTTGGGAGCTATGGGAAATGACACTTTCCAGCATTAAAAGTTGCACAAAACACTCCACTTCCTCGAGTAATTAGAGGCGAAATGAAACGTTTTCAAAGTTGGTTCTTAAGTCAGGAATATAGTACTTACCACTCTGGTCATCATAACATGTCTCTGTTGTGCGAAGTACACCTCCTCTTTCGAAAAAGCGGGTAAAATCAAATTCAGTTTAAAAGTCGAATGCGCATTATATGTTAAGACTTTACAAATGATCTGGTTGTTTGCTGTACAAAGAAATGTGCCCTCACTATTTGCAAGGCTACACTGCTTTAACATATATACAGGAGCGTATCCAGGATTTTTTAACCCGGGGGAGGGGGGGGGGCGCGAATTACTATCTTAGCGGAGCGCCACCATTGGTTGGCGCGCAGCGTACAATAAAATTTCTGGTTTTGATACCCCCAGATCAGCGGAAATGGCACTTCTCTGGCTGGAAAATGACCAAGCAGATGTACACTTTTGCCTGAGAACCAAGTATTTCCCAATTTTTTTTTTTTTCATCCATAACCTTTTTGAAGATTGTCACCAGTCACACATCATGTTTGACCTCATCGCATCTCCTGTGGATCATTGCTTTTGTAGGTGATTCTACGTTGCGGTTTAAGGTTTTAAGGTTTTTATTTGTTCAGAATTTGAAAATTCACATTCCTTGTGAATAAATTCACTTCAAAACATACCCATATATGTTGCACAAAATGTCATCTATGGACAACCAATATAGAAAAAACCTTCTTCCACCCTTAACAGACCGGTCAAACGAGAAGAGGGAAATATGTTGGTTAGGGAATTTTCGAAAATTCAGACACAGTTAATTTATTGGTGTACAAATATCAAAACCGCTTATAACGGCTACTATAAAAGTTCGTTGAAGGACATGAACAAATACCAGATATTTCCGAAACCGAACACTACATACATAGGCGTATGGCGCGGGGGGGGGGGGGG